>JABUQX010080899.1:32500-37500 GCA_015478945.1 Trachelipus rathkii
TATTATATATATAGTAATTATAATATAATAAATTATTATTATTAAAAATATATATATATATATTATATATATATTATTATATATATATATATTATTATATATATATAATATAATACATATATATATTATATATTATTATATAGTATATATATATATATATATATATAATATATAATATATTATATAATAGTATATATATATATATATATATATATATATATATAATATTATATATATATATATATATATATATATATATATATATATATATATATATATATATATATATATAATAATAATAATATAATAATAATAATAATAATAATAATATATAAATAAATCATATGATATAATCATAATCATAAACCCCCACCCTCATAATCATAATCATAATCATAATCATAATAATAATAATAATAATAATAATAATAATAATAATAATAATAATAATAATAATAATAATAATAATAATACCTATCGGTTCCTTGAATTTTGTTTCTTTAGTAACTGATATTTGCTTATGTTTATCTTCTGAGAGTTCTGCACTTAAGAATTATCAATATTTTTAATTTCATCGTCCTTGAAGCTTTTCTTCATTATTTTGAAGTTTGGGTGAAATCTTTCACCATTTTCTTCGCCGAGTATTCCTAAGTTTTCTGCGAACTTGGGGAAAGAATCGATGTGAGAAATTAGGAAGTGTTACTTGACGCACTTGTGACAGTCATGTATATTTAATTTCTCCAACTTGTCCTCCATGATTATTTTATGCTCAAGGTCTTTAAAGTTTGCAAGAAACATGGATGATACATTTTCAACTGCAGACCATGCAGGAGTTTCCTTCTTGCTCATGTTCAGACATTTAAGGAAGTTGTGTCAAGTCAATCATCAGCTTTGGTGTGTTTGACCTATCAGAAATACTTTCTTTCTAAAAGTATCTGATAGCTGCGAAAATTTCTTAAGGTACTTAAGACAGGGGTAGTCTTACCCAGAGTCTTGGCAAGTTTTTTTCATAAACCCAAGCTTAATATGCAATGAAGGTAACAATACTTTCTGAGGATCGAATTAGGTAGTTTCTCTATCATTTTTGAAACCTGGCACAAACTCTTTTCGTTTGGGTAATTTTTTTATGCTTCAGTGTTCATCGCGTTTCTGTTGTCCTGCTTACAAAGTAAACATAGAAACTATGCATAACCTTCTTAAAGACCAAGCAAAATTAAAATTTACCTAAGTTGCCAAAAACTAACCAATTACATGCTCGGATTTTTTACATTTTCTCTTGCAGATTTCTCATATTTTCATTTGTTTCTTTTCAAGGACAGACTACACAAGCGATATTAACTTGCATGTTTCCATTTTACATCAGGAGAGCCTTTAAACTCTTCTTTGATGAATCTGTGAATAAACCCAAACAGCTTGATGAATATTTATTATCTCCTAATTTCTCGATTATACTGAATAATATTGCAATGCATTACACCCTTTTGATTTAAATAAAAGGATATGATTTTTTTTGAGTAGTTTCTACACCGGTAAAAAGTACTTCCAGAAGCCGATAAAATTTTTTATCTTAGTCTTGAGCTTAAAACTCTTTAACTTTTTAGACCTAAGACAATAGTTAATTCATTTAATTTGATTTGACTTAAAATCGTTATAGTTTTGTCTTCTGTTTCAATATATGTGTCTTCAGTGGAAATCTGTGAAGATGGGCTTCATGACATATCTTTTAACTGCAAAGTCACTAGCTTTTAGTACTGAAATCCATGTTCATTAGGAAGCAGGTAGAATTTGTAATTGAAAGTTACCTGAGTATCTTAACTCAGGAAGCCTTAATTTTCTTGTTGAACCCCGTTAAATTGCATAGCAAAAATAACAATCATCAACATGGTTCTTCTGTTTACACCGTACGATGGAATGCCAAATGCATTGATTGACGAATGCCTTCGGTAGATATCGAAGACCCTCAACACACGTGTTGCATATAATATTCGGAACCCATCTATATTCCTGGTCACACAATTTAACCTTAAAATATCAAAAAAATATGAGTTCCTAATAAATTTAATAATTTAAAGGTACTCCCGAACCAAAGCTAACGCGAGGGCTGACGAGAAAGCTAATGCGCATTATTGCAGAATGTTATCACATACCAAAGCGATATTCCTTTGCGAACAAGGTCGTGTCTTTGCTATTGAATTGATTTTCAGTCTCGAAAAAAATCTAAGAAAGTAGCTCGATTTGCATGATTTCTAGTTTACCCAAACATTATTACCGCACTACTGTCTAGATCTTGGTATCTGTTTACCCTCTAGTGCTGCGTTTCTCAACTTCTTGCCTATCGCGGACCAGATATATATCAGATAATTTTCGTGATCAGACATTTAAAAAAAATACAGAAAAAACTGTATTATATTCAACATAAATTGCACTTTATTTGAATATTCCCTGAAGCTGTTGACCTTTTCGTTGGTGGGAGGATTTCGGCGATGGTTTGGCATCTGCAGGATTTTCCAATATGATGATGTTGGGAAGACTGTGTGGATGCCTTCACGTTGTGGGGCGAACAAACAACAGCTGAATATAATTAATCCATTAAGCGTAAAGAAAACAAAAATAAATGGCAGGGTGATTGAGAGAAAATAACGAAAGAAACATTCTAGCTGCCCATGACCAAGCTGTTAAGCCAATTGATTCAAGAACCATTTAGAAGAGGAACACACATCTGTCAAATATAGAAACTGTAATTAATGGTCAGAGTCTATAAATCATATATTGAATGGATGTGAGGTATTGCTGGAGATGGGTTAATATACCAAATGACACACAAAATATGCCAATTGAAACATTTTAAATTTTGCCTAAAATATAACGTATCACTTACTACAAAAATATTATTGGGAACATAATCCAAACAGTATTGAAGAAAACAATAGAGTCATATTATTATACGACTACAATATACCAACCGATGCTCATGTAGCAAACAATAAACCGGACTTAGTCAAACACAACAAAATATTAAATATCTGCTGGATTGTGGAAGTGAGAGTACAATACGATGGTGGCGTGTCGGTATACGAGAGAGAGAGAGAGAGAGAGAGAGAGAGTATAGATATATAGCATATATATATAACTAAAAATCTATTTATCTTTCTTTGTATTTCAATATTTATATATATATATATATATATATATATATATATATATATATATATATATATATATATATATATATATATATATATATATATATATATCGCAAATAAAAAAGAGAGAGAGAGAGAGAGAGAGAGAGAGAGAGAGAGAGAGAGAGAGAGAGAGAGAGAGAGAGAGAGAGAGAGAGAGAGAGAGAGAGAGAGAGAGAGAGAGAGAGAGAGAGAGAACTCAAACACGCGAGACTGAAATATGAGATAAGAAGAATATGGAACATAGGGAGAGTAGAGATTGTACCTGTTATTTGTAGGACGACAGGTATTATCAGAAGAGTATTGTTGAATTCCTAAAAATAATACAAATACATGTTTCAAATGTAAAACTAAGTATGATAGTGATTAAGAAAAGTTTTAGTATCATAAGAATTGTATTAGGGTACAGGTAACACAGGAGTTACCAAAAAATTATAAGTAAGGATCTTCTAGTGTCTGAGGTTCGGACTCGGATGATTTTGAAGAAAGAATTTGCTATTAAGAAAAGGAGAAGATAAAAAAGTAACTATTAAGGTATAGGTACATAATAACGAGGAATAAACATTGCTCCCTTTCAACAATTACATTATTGATTGCATATTTGTTTTAAGCAATACGAAAATATAAGATTTGATACGGTTGAACGACCTCTTAATATCTTATTCATAATTGATATTGCCGAGAATCCTAAATCGCACCAATAAGTTTTTTTTCTTCTTTTTTTTTTTCTATGAAGACTTGGAAATTCGTTTCAAATATTGCACTAAAAATAATTTAAATTCATGGTTTCAAAATTTGCTCTTCAACACTGAATTTTATCTTTATTCCAAAAGACATTCTTTTTTATTTGCTAGTTAAATTATTTTTATTGTACTCTGTGAAAGTGTTGATAATCCATAAATTTGTTTCTCTTATATCTGTGTCTTTTGGAAAATATTTCTGGAATACATAGTATAATGATTTTAAGTGAGGGCAGAAATAATAAGAATCGTATTCAACTTATTCGTATTTAAATCTTGTATGTTTGCGAACTGACCAAATTATTTCGTGGACCGTCGGTTGAAAAGCACTGGTGTGTGCTATTTTACAATTAACCATAATTTTAGTTTTCGTTTTGATGTGTCCTCGTCTTTAAGCGAACAACCAAAAAGAAAATTTGTTCGCGTTACTGCTCATGCTGACCGGGTAGCTGACTAGTTCATGCGAAAAGTAGTTTGGATCATTCAAACAATTCTCCGATACATTTTTACAGCTTCAAAACTGTTTTGAGCACATCTGAACTAGCAGTTGAGTACAAACACAAATATTATCTGAATTTAGTGCGAACTTGGAAAAAATTAATAGTTTACCACATTGTGATTCAAGGGGAAAAAAAGTGTTTTATTTATTTCTATTATTTTGTGTTAAATTTGCATCTATTTGTTTCATTTTGAGTATTCAAGAACTCCTTTGTGAATAAAAGGTCTTTAATTTTTCACTTCTTTTTTAAGAGGTAAAGTTATCAATCACATGAAAGAGTATCCACTGCTTCACATAAAAATTTCCCCCTGAAACAATTTCATCACACTGGTACAAGAGGCATTTCATCGGTTTGCCGAGAAGTCTTAAAAATTTTTAAATTATTCAAAAAACAATAGAGCTGAAAGATGATTTTTTTTTCAAAATGAGTATTAAAGAATTTTTTTTTTATCACTTCTCTACCATCATTTAATTTCCCTTCGACACTCAGAGAAACACCACAAATTGAAAGCTAGCAAAAACAAATAAGTTTAAAGATGTAATATTCATTTTAATAATAATAATAATAATAATAATAAT
>JABUQX010080900.1:0-17500 GCA_015478945.1 Trachelipus rathkii
GTATTTTACAATTTAAAATTTACTATATAGAAATATTATTTATTTTTTTTTTCTTTTTTCTTTTGAGTTCTTAAAACAAAAGTCTCCCAAATATACAGAGCTTGAGTTCTAATGTTCAAGACTCAACGTGTTACTTGCGTATGAGGTTGGTGTGGAATAATTTCTTTTTTTTTTTTTTTTTTTTGCAATCTATTCGTTTGAAATATTAAAAGAAAAATTTTTATTCTCCCCATTTGGCTAATTTATAAAAAGTTTACTTTATTGGGGGTTATTGTCTCACCCCCGTCGTCCACCGGGAGGCACCGAGAGACCCCGACTCCTGCCATCTTGGCGGTTTACCTTATGGTTATTCCTTTAGTTAAAAAAAAAATGAATTAATTTTATTCCCTTTTACACTTTGTACTTATTTAACTTAAGCCAGAATTACCATAGGGTAAACCGCAAGATGGCAGGAGTCGGGCTCTCTCGGCCCTACCGGATGACGACGGTGGGACTTCGTCCCGCCCCTCTGTCCCCGTCGGCTCGAGCCCCGCAAAAAATACGCGTAACTAACATTTTTTTTAAATATTCGAACGAATTAATGAAAAAAAAAAAATAAAGGAATTTGTTGTTAGCTGTAGGTGTCTGCCTTTTCTCTAGTTAATATGTATGTCAGCTTATAGACAGATACATACTATTTATATATATATATATATATATATATATATATAATATATACTATATATATATATATATATATATAATATAATATTATATTATATATATACTGTATATATATGGTTGTATTAGGTGTTTAAACGTCCAGTATATATTAGATATATATATATATATATGATATTATACATATATTATATTAATATATATATAGATTATATTAATTCAATTGTAACGATTTAGATTTATCATGGTTTGAGAATATAAAAAATTAACTAATAATGAAAATAAACAATCTATAATTATATTAAAAAGACTTCAGTATATGAAGTATATGTTGCTTCACATTCTAGTTCATTTCGAGTCACTATTGATCTCTGGATAGTGTAGTGAGGCATTGCTTATCCTACTTAAATTAGATGCATAAAGAAAAATATCGTCGATGCGATATAATATATATATATAGAAGAGAGAGCGAGAGGACGCGAAAACTATAAAAACCAGCCAAAACTTGTTAACTCCGGATCTAACAGTACAGTTTCTTGACAACTTTGCCTATAATATGAGTATGATGTATTATATACTATACTATATATAGTATTATTATATATATATATTATATAAGTAATATATATTATTTATATAAAATATTATATATATTAAATAGTATAGTATTTAATATTTATATATATTATTATTACATTCACTTTTGTCCCGCTTGAGCGGGGTAGGCGTGCTACAGCCTCCCTCGTATTCTACACCCCCCTGCTCCTGGCGCCCTCACCCACTCCTCCCACCCACTCTGTAACCCTTCGCCTTATCGTATTCCCTCTATCCTCCCCATCCCTCCCTCCTCTTTCCCTTTATTCCATCTCCTTTATTCCATCCTTCTTGGTCTCCCCCTCCTCTCCTTCCTATTCCACTCCGCCTCCCAAACTCTTCCTAACCACTCTTCTGTCCCTTCCATTCGTTACTAAGATTGCCGTACCATATTAACATTCCCCTTTTCTCGCTACTTCCACCGAGACCATCCTGCCAAATACATCTCTTCCCTCACCACCCTTTTTAATCCCTTGCACTTCTTACTCAACCCAACAAACCGCTCCTTCAACCCGCCTTCATTCTCAAATACTTAACTTTTCTGACCTGGCCATTCACCCACGTTCGACACCCATACACACACGCCCTGGTAACAAGATTTCTCTCAACAACTTATCATTAGAACTTCTTCTGCTGATAGATCCCCCCCTTCAATATTTCTCTCGACCACTTCAAAGCTCCAAGTTCCTTCCACTATTTCTATGGCTCTTCTCCCCTTCATCCCACCCCCTACCCAAACTCCATACACCTAAATATCTTAAAAAATTCTTTACTTACTCCACAACTACATAATTCTCGAAACAACCCCTCCCCCTCCTTACCTCTCCTCCTCCTCAGAACACTAAGCTGATTACTACTGACCTGGAATTTATCTTTAGCCCCTCTTGTCCACACAATTCTCTACAAACTCTCCTCACCAAATACCTCGCCCTTCCGCGGCTCTTCGCCAACTAGGGCAAGTATCATCCGCAAACAGATTCACATGATTCAACTCAATTCTACTATTCCCCTCCTTCATCAATTCCACCCCCCCTCCCACTCCCTCACCATTTCCTCTGCAACTCAACATACAACAAATCTTGTAGAAGCACCGACATTACACACCTGCCTCAATCACACATCACTCTCACTCTCCCTCTAACACTCTCACACCACATTCTTACAGATTCCTATAAAAAGCCCTAATACCTTCCCCTAAATTACCCTCCACCCCATTTTCCTCCAACACCTCCATTAATTCACCCCTATTCACTCTATCATATCTTTCTCATAAAATTTTCTTAAAAAACAACTACACTTTTCCTTTCCTCTCTATACTTTTTCTCCACAAGAATCTTTAGTGTAAACCACTTGATCCACACCCCTCTTCCTCTCCCTAATTCCTTTTCTTCCACCATTCCTCCCTCTTAAACCTTTACTCTCTCAATCAGTATTTCTTCCGTACAACTATTCCTACCACACTTAAAACATATACCTCTATACTTCCACATTCATCCATCCCCTTTTCCCAATTATACAGAGGACCAAACAACCATCTCCAATCCTTGTGGCACTCACCTCCGCCAACATTGCTATATAATCTATACAGCCATTCCTCCACCCTCTGCCTCCCTTCTGCAGCATTTCCATTCTCACACCATCCAGACCTGCGGACTTCCCTTTTTTCCTTTATTCACGCACTTCCTTTAATTTCCTCCATTTTATTTCTTCATTCCACCACTCCCCCCTTCATTTTCCCTCCTCACCTCTTGCATTTCTTCCTCCCCTACCCCACCCACTCATTCAATAGTCCACAAAATATCCCACATCTTCCTCACCCTACCTTCTTTCTATCCCTCTCCCTTAATCTCTCCCCCCAACCCTCCTTCTTCTCCTTTTTTATTAACTTTTCAGAACAGTCTACTTCCCGATTCACAAATTTGTTCCGCACTTTTCTACACCATTCCCTTTTGTCTTCTCTTCGCCCTCTTTGCTTCCACTCTACCCTTCTAATATCCTCCAGCTTATCTTCTCTCCTACTTTCCAACTTCACATAAGCCTCCTTTTTCTTTTTCACACCTCCTTCACTCTCACTCACCATATCACATCCCTTTCCTGCTTGCACCCACCTGTTTAACTCCACATACCTTCTAGCCTCTTCACATACTGCCTCTCTAAATATCTTCCACTCCCCTCCACATCTCCCCTAATCATATTATATATATTATATATATATATATATATATATAATATTATATATATATATATTATGATATATATTATATAATAATAACTAGATTATATATGTATATAATATATTATATATATAGTCTGAGGCGACTCCTGCACTTCTGCTACTCATGCTCAGCACGAGTTGAATATAGAACACTTTCAATTATCATAAAGTTACGATGAATTTATTTTCTTATTTTTTTGCGTAATTTGGTCAAATCAATATTTTTAATATTCTTACATAAAAATTATAAAAGATTATGAAAAAATTTGAATAAGAAAAAGGGCCCTACGATAGCGCTATTAACATAACCCGCTTTTATACATTACCAAAATAGCACTATAACGTGCCCCCAAATTAATTGGCCGATTCTTTCTTATTGTATTTATTAGTAAAAAATTTTAACATAATTACTGTGATTATAATTATAGTTTTAAATACAAATGTAATAATATATTTATACAAAAAAATATAATAAAACATAGAATATATAATAAAAATTATTATAAATTTAATACTTAACAAATGCAATAATAGAAAAAAGAATAACTTTAAAGTTATACGTTTAGAATGAAACAAGAAGAAAATCGGTTCAATAAAAATTTTTTTTTAATAAGGAGTAACTCAATATTAAACTATTTATAATATAAATATATATTATATATAGTATATTTAATCTGTTAATCTATAATTTATATAATAAATATATATATATAGATAATTAGTATATACATATAAAGAGAAGAGAGAAGAGAGAGAAGAAGCGAGAAGAGAAGAGAGAGAGAGAGAGAGAGCCTACGTATCATCACAACGGTAAAAAGAGTGCCACCATGATATCTATTTAATTATACTGATATATAATATATTATTATATTTATTTATATCATATATATATAATATATATAATTACCGTATATAGTAATTATACTATATATATATATATATTATATATTATATATATATATATGTATAATAATCACTCTTTGTCACGAATTACAACAATGACAATGACACGATGAAATAAATTAATTTGTATAAGAACTACACCAGAAAAAAATAAATTGAAATCTTTCATATTTATAACTCTCAGTAATTTCATATAGCTTCAAACAGATTTACAATTTTTTTTTAATTAATATTTATTTATTGTATTTTTTATATGAAAGGTACTAATTATATTATCATTTAATAAGAGTTTTAAAAATGTATTAAAGTTAAAGTTCAAATACGCATACTTATACATACTTACTGTACATATATGGGCACCCACACGCACACACAGTTATATTATATATATATATATTATAATATATAATAATTAATATAATATATATATATTATTATATTAATATAATATATTATAATATATATTTATATATAATATATATTAATAATATATATATATATATATATAATATATATATTATATATATAATATCATAAATATAATAATATAATTATATTATATATTATTTAATATAATAATTAATATATATTTATATATTTATATTATATATTATATATATATATATACATAATATATAGAAGTATTTATATAATATGTTATTATATATATATATATAACTATTAATATATTAATTTAACTTATATTATATATATAATATATATATATATATATATATATATAATATTATATATATATATTATAGTATATATATATATTTTATATATATTATATATATTTTATATATTTATATATTATATTATTTTATATATTAATTATAATTATATTATATTTATTTATAACTATATATATTAATATATATATAATATATAAGTTATATTTATATATATAATTATTTGATATGTATGTATATTATATAGGTTTAATATATATATATATAATATATATATATATTATATATACTTAATATATATATATGCAAACTATATTTTATAATATATTATTTTGTGAAAATTACATAAATATAAATTAATATATATTATATAGTTCATGCATATTTATATACTTAAGTGCCGGTAGTAGGGATTGTTATGATAGGTATATATGTTAGAATGGGATGTTATATCTTTATAATATTTATATGACCAGTATATTCAATGTATTTAGCTAATATACTATAATATATAATAGTATATTGTCATAGTAATCCCTAGCTACACTCCAATGCAGACATTGGTACTTGATATAACACTTTTAGCCTAATATTATATATATTGCTACGTTACTGTATACGCGTATATGAGTATAGGTTAGTGTTTTTATTGCTAACTATTATTTATATTGTTATTAGTATAATAGATAATTATATATATCATTAGGCAGTTACTAGTTTATTATTAGTCTGTAATATATTAGATATGCCCTCACCTAGCTAGTCGGTTGTCTTATATAAATTACTACTCATACTTGTTAATCAAGATATATACTTTATAAATTTAATATAATTAACCATTGTGCAGATGCTTTTCCAGCTAATGATACCCTAGAAGGCTAGCTTCTGTTATATCAATATATTTATATATATATTATTATATTTAATTTTCATATTATAATATTAATTTATATATATATATCTATATTATATATATGATTTTATAATATTATATAATACTTCTTTATATTTATTATATTTATTCTTATGATATATATATATATAGTTTATTATATTATATTTATATTTAATTAATATTATTTTACTAATTTAATATTCAGTTTTACATCAATATATATTTTAATATACCTATTATTATATATATTATTATTTATATTATAGCTACAGACGTTCCAAATATTGTGTACATTATTCTCAATGATTAATAATTCATATATTCACCCTCCACCCAAAAATATACTATATTACATTATATTATATTAACTATTTTATATTTAATATATATTATCATATTATCTATATCTATTTTTTATTTATATTAAACTTAATATTATTATAATTGATATATTATATATTAATTATATATATATATATATATATCTATATTATTAATGTTTATATATATTATTATAAGAAAATTATATATGAATTATATTTACTATATTTTCTTATATATATAATTATATATTTA
Organism: Trachelipus rathkii; assembly: GCA_015478945.1. Taxonomy (NCBI): domain Eukaryota; kingdom Metazoa; phylum Arthropoda; class Malacostraca; order Isopoda; family Trachelipodidae; genus Trachelipus; species Trachelipus rathkii. The sequence continues at coordinate 6,536 of JABUQX010080900.1, forward strand.
TATATATATTTATATTTATTATTCTATATTATATCTCAATATATAATAGTATAATATATTAAGTATTATAGATATATATATGAATAATATATATTATATATATATTATATAATTTTTTAAATTTTTTTTATTATATTCTAATTTAATTATATAATTATATGTATAAATTAAATTATCTTTTTAATATAATTAATATTAGTATTTTTATATTTTTATAAATGTTATAAAATACATAAATATTATACTTGTGTATATTACTTTAAATAACTATAATGTTACTCAGATTTCAGTCAACTATACTAGTGGGTAGTAATAATTATATATATAGTTATATATATATACGTATATAAACTATAATTATATATAGTATATTAGTATATATATAATATATTTAGAATATTATTATTATGAGTACCGGTATATATATATATATGTAGGGTATATATGTTATATATATATATATGATCTATAGATATATGATTATATAGTATATATCTCATATAATTGATATAGTTATAATTATACATAGTATATAGCTTATATACATTATAATGATGAGTATATTATAATATTTGACATTATAAGATAATATAGTATTATAGACTAGTATATATATATATTATAATATATATACTATATATATATATATTATATCTATATATATATAAATATATTTAATATATAATTATAGTATTATATAATATAATTATATATAATTATATTATATATATATATATATTATATAATATAATAATATATATATATATATATATTTATATATAGGTAGAGGTAGTATAATATATAATAAGATGTATTTAATAATGATGGGAGTATATTAGTATTATATATAATATATTATATATATATATATGATGATTACAAATATACCAATATATTAGAATAGTATATATATATTATATATTTATGATAAATTATACGGTATAGCTATAGGTAAGATATGTATTATAGGATATCATATGATATAATAAATACTATTGAGATAGTAATAGATAGATATAGGTAGAGTATAGAGTAAGGGATAGTATTATATTAGTGATTAATAATAGAGGAAGATATCTATTAATAATGTTTTCATTATTATTTCGTTTTGCTTAAGATTTCATAAATAGTTTTAAGTATTATAATTTATTATTACTTTTTTATATATATATAAAATATTGATATAAACTAATCTTTTATTTTTATTTACTTATATAGTTTTAATAAATATTATACGATTTTTATTTGTTTATATTTTCTATCATAAAATCACAGATCATTGCTAGGCCTACTATCAGTTAATAGATCTAATCATAATATCTTTAGTTCACATTGTAGATATCAATTTTCATTTTTTAAAGATTATTTTCTATTAAATAATTTATTTTTTTATTACTTTTTATATTATTATGTTTTGTTACTAATTATTTAATCACAATGACATAGCCGTAATGTCTTGTAATATCACAATAATAGTTTTACAGAATATAACTGTAACTATGATGCAAATATAGTGTCTTGTAGCAACGTTATTATATAATCTATTTTATGACATCATCTAATACTTTAACGTTGCTATATAGCAAGTAGTTAATATATATATTTTAGTAGGTATTTAATTGATGTAGATATATATTTTTTTATTTTATTATATTTTATTTTTTTTTTTTGCGCTATATGTAAATATAGTTTTGGCCTAGTAACTATATATCTACAGTATACCAATGATATAAATAATTAGCGTCTTGTAATGCTTCGTGTACTCAACTTTATAGCGGGCTCTCGTATTCGGAGCGGGCAGGTAATAAGAGGGTTGAGCGCATCACATCACACTCTCATCATGATCTAACCTATACTATTTTTCTCGCCACTCCGTAAGGTGATATTCGAGGGACATAGTAATAGGTACGACTCCCGTATACTTTCACATTCTACTCATAGTTGGACTGCTATTTCTAATTCACTTATATATGGTATTTAGTATGTATTACTTTTTAAGTATATAATCAGAATAATATAGATATTTAATGATATTTGCTATTCACTTAATTATATATACAGGCTAGTTGAATTATTACTGTTCCACTTATCTGTTTTCTCTAATCTTAGATGATAAAGGTAAATCATTTTCCGTACTCATTCTGGTTATCTGCTTTACAACTAACTACATATTGTCCTTTTTGATATACATGGCAGTTCCTCTGGTTTGTTTATATTTCTGTTTATCTACTTTATATTCATGCATATTTTATTCATCTCTTCATGTCATTAGATCGCGTCTAATAAGAATTGGAGTGATCTTACTCCCCGCGTCTTTATACCTTCTTTGATCGTTGCTACGTTATGTCCGCTTGCATGAGCATCACTTTATCCTATAATTTGGACTAAATTTTTACTTTGATGTTTAGTTTCTATTAGTTATATTCCAGTCCTAGTAAAGAACGGTATTGTTTAAGATTCTGAACGGTTAGTTAACTAAACGGAGAATATATAGGGAAGTAGTTTTATATTTACAGTGATCTTGGTTGGAAATTAAATATGTTATATAACTGTGGACGATCTGTCATATATTGGCCATATGGATCCTGTTTGAAATGAAATCTATGTTGGTATTGTATTATTATTTTCTACTTTTCAAATCATTTTATGTTTTGAACAATGAATTTAATATAATTAAAATTTTTTTATATTCTAAATTAGTTTAATTACCATATATATTATTATAATTAAATTATTTATTCTATTTATCTCTCGAGTTTGATAAGTATAATATTTCATATATCCTGAATATAATAACTATATTATATATATATAGGAATTATTTTTTATATTACTATATAATATATACAGGGTGTATACATTTCATTTCTATATGATAAAATTTAATATAATTAAGTATATAAATATAAATAGCTTTTATTTACTTTAAATTTGGGACGTATATTATTATTTTTATTGATGGACCAAAGGAGCTTAACTTGAGATAGTAGATAATAATAATGTGATAATTTGAAATATTGTATTAAAAAAAAAGGACACAATCAAAATTTTTTCAAAAATAGAAGCTTACAACGGAGAAATAAGCCAAGTAGAACTTATAACGAGAAATATACATAGACAAGATCGCTAGTAACTGAATAGATATGTTTGCTTATTCACTTGTGTTATTATTTACTCTTCCTCACTTTCAACCGGATTTTATGGCAATACTGTTGAGATCAGCGATGTGGCTATACATTATCATCCTCACACTGAGAAGTTTGTATCTTAAAGTTGGTAAATAATGTTTTGTGCGAATTACATAGTTAGAAGACATTTTTTAAATATTTACAATATGTATAGTTTTCTCAATAAGAGATTCCAGTTACGTGGAAGATCGATGCATAAGTAAAGATAATCTGGTCTCAAAAATTATTATGAAAATTTTCATACACGAAAACTAATTGTCACAAAGAAGTTAATGTGTAAGCTCATGCAAAGACTATGCCATTGACCCCTAAGAGTTGGTTTATTCAGAGATGTCGTGAAAATAACTGGAATATAGAAACTCTCGGTGCCACAAAAGACAAGGGGGTTGGTTGTGAAATTTACATAACTAGTTGCAAGCAATTATGAGAAATCAGTTAAGCTGTGTTAGAATCATCAACGTATATAAAATTTAGTTAGTCTTCACCCGTAAAATAATTTGTAGCTTATTACTACAACTCGTGGGTAATGCATGCTTTCTATCTAATGTCTAAAGGTCTGACTGTGGTCATTGAAAGGAATAGTAATTGTGAATAAAATGCTCCTACATAAAAACAGGTTATTAGCATTGAATATTTCCACGATCCCCCAGATGTTCCATTAAATAATGTCTCTAGTTGGATCAATACTCAAAATAGCATAAGCAAATGCCGGAAGTCTTATTTCAAATACCTACCAAAACCAACTACATACCCTCCTTCTCTTCTCGTAGTATAGATTTAGTAGAATATGTGGTATAATATACTATAGGTACTGTATAAATACAATCTTTGAAAATTAGTTGCAAAATATTATTTATGTGGTCTAGGCGTCAGTCAGTTTTGAAAGTAATGTGATTGATGATATGACTATATTAACCATACACCGTAATATAATTGTATATGGTTACTCTCTCACTTTAGATATATCTATGGATAGCGGTCTGGTAGTATTTTAGCTTAATGTGGTTGTTGAAAGTTTGCAATATTGGTTAAATGACAAAGCAAAATAAATTATATTATAATGTAATTATCGAAGATGAATGTTATAAATAATTTTAATGAAAGTATGCAAAAAAACTGTTTTATTGTTACATATGTAAATGTATATGTAAAAATATATCATATAAAGTTAATAATACTGAGAATCTTACCTCACGTTATCAGCATGTATGTTTTTGTTTAATAAACAACATATTAGAAAATCCTCATAAATAATGTCACGTATGTTTCAATGCACTTACTATATTATTATATAAAATTATTAGAATTGCTAAATGTTTTCGATTGGAATAGCACTCATATATTATAAATTTTCGATATTTCTAGTATATTATAACATTGTCTTGTGCGTCGATTATTTTATACCTTTTCCTTCAATATTACTTTTTAATAAATAAATTATATAATTAATAGTTCTTTTATTAATTTTACAACTAGATGTTTTTAATTGGTCGATTAATTATTAGAGGTTTTAAAGGAATGTAAGATTTTTTGTATTCTGAATAAAGTTATATTGTTATCAATATTCCTTTCCGTAGTTCCTGAGTATGCATAGGAATTTATCTACCTTATGACTTCTTAATCCTAAAGTATTTTATGTTATGATAGATGGTACTTTCTTTAACTTAATCTTCTCCAGAATACGAAATTATTTTTTGGAATTCAAGTGAGTTCTTGTTCTTATCATAAACTTTGCATATATTTTCATTGAAGCTCAATATAACTTGTTTACCAAAATTACCCTACTATAATATTAATTTTAATATTATTATTATTTATACTTATTTATTTATAATATATTATTATTTATATAATTATAATTATATATATTATATTTATATATAAATAGTATATTATAATTATTATTTGTTTATATATATATATATTATATATATTATATATAATATATATATATATAATATAGGATTTATGGCTATAATTTGTTATGAAACTTTACTTGATTTACAAGTATACGTACGTTAGAAGGTTTTGGCTGGTTTTAATTTTATACGCGATCTCTCGCTCTCGCTTACTTCTCTCATAATTATATATTTATTATTATTGCAAACTTCTGATTATATAATTTATTATTAATTTCTATTCTAACGAAGAGAATAAAAATAGACCATATTAAGAAAGTCCTTTGTTCAATATGAACTGAAATGTAAAAAAGAGGTAAAGACTGCTATCTCAGATTGATTAGGTCTGTGCGATTAACTTTTAGAGCAAGTTTGTCCTATTTATTTGATTTTTTTTAAATTTCAAACTCATGAAATAAAATCTTAAAGTATACATTTGATATTTATATGGATATATATTATATATAATATACTAATAGACTTATTACTATTAGTATATTATATATTATTATTATAAATTTTATTATAATACATATATAAGTTCTCTAATTATATATATAATTATATATATATTATATATATTAATATATATTATATATATTTAGTATTATTAATTTATATGTATATATTATAAATGACAATATTATTGTCAAGGGGTTACAATTCCCAAAAGAAGTACTTTCATTCGTATTAAGATGAATTCCCATCCTACTTTTTTTTTCTTTTTTTCATTTATCATAATAGGAATAATTAATTCATATTAAATAATTTATATTAAATTAGCCCCATTCTAGAGGGGCTCTCGATCGTGCCGCTTACGGGGACAGAGGGGACGAAGTCCGGTTTTGAAGGCGACGATGGACCTCCGTACTCCTGCCATCTTTCGTTTACTTTCACTAATGTTGTTATTCCTATTGTAAAATTTGTAATACCATTTTTGATAGGAAAGATTTAAAATTATTCTTTTTTTTTTTTAACTAAGGAATAGCTCATAAGCGAGGTTTAAAAGCGCAAATAGATGGCAGGGTGCGGTGTCTTCTCGGCCTCCGGTGGACGACGGGGTATGATCTTTCGATCCCCCCCTCTTGTACCCTCCTGTCTGCTCGAGTCCCCCTTATAATTTGCATATATATAAATTTTTTTTTCTTAAATTATTTAAAAATTAAGGGGTACAATAATAAAATAAAACAAAAAAAAGAAAGAAAATTCATATTGCTTAAGTGTTATGTAATCGTGTAGCGTTAAAGTCGCGAGCTATTTGGCGGAGAATTAATTGAAACGATTTTTTTTAATACCTGGGCCAAGTCCCAAACGTTTGTAGTTTATAAAAAGAAACTCAAAAGAATTACGATGTCATCTAACCAATTAAAACAAAGAATAAAAGAGTTTAGATTTTAGAACATTTGATCGAATCAATATCAATTAAAATTTACGAACATCAATATCGGATTTGTGCATCATGATTAAAATTTGCATAAGTTATTATATAGTATTATTATTATGTTATTATAATTATTATTATTATTATATTGATTTTTATATTATTTTATTTATTATTATATTGTACTAAATAATTTTTAAAAATTAGTGAAGCAAAATAATTGATAAAACAAATTGCCTGTTTGTACAAAAAAATTCGAACTCAAATTGCCAAGTATTTCGTACCGATTTTACTATTGGTAATCTTTCGTTTCAAATAATTTAAAAAACTCGTCAAATTACGTCTAATGAGTAGTATCAACAGTTTACAGCTTTGTGCTAATATTATTTGCCTATTTTTATTAGTATTGATACTATTATTTTTAGTATAGTTGTAATATATTATTCATGACGGCAGTCAGCTCATATATTATAATTATTTATCCTGGGTGGTTAAGTAGTACTCACTCGTATAAGTAGGCGGTACGGTATACTAATAGAGCTGTATTAATGGTTGTTATTATTATATGTGTAGTTTTAGCTGATATATATTCAGTGGTCGTGACAGCTAGTGGGATGTTGTTGCGTATAATATGGAATTATTATATTGGGTATAATATATTATGGTATGTTTGTAACTGTGTTTGTAGTTTACTATTTATATATATTATTATTGAGCTACGTCCGATTTTGACAATAACATACTCTAGAGGTCGTTGTTATTAGGTGTTTAGGGTAGTTTATGTTTGTAGTGGCTTATCCGGAAATGATTTGTTGTTAATTTTTTTTATAATTTTTTTTAGATCTAGTTTTGTATTTGAGATGAGAATAAAGTTGGGTAATCGGTTTGATTTTTCTGTTACTTTCTTTCAATTTTGTTATACGCTTATCGGATAAGTTCTTCTAGGTATATTTTTTTTCTCTTGCTTTTATCTATTTTGCCCTTAATTTTGTTTCTAATACTTCTCGTATGCGAATCTAATTGACGTACCGAATTTTTGCACGCATCTCACCTTTTGAATCAAGCTCAGACTTTAAATCACTCTTATCAATTAATATATATATTTATTATTTATTGCAATATATATACTTTATACTATACTATATATATTTTATATACATATTATAATACTTATAATTATATATATACGTTAATTATATATATAGCTTACTTTATATACTGTATACTTTGCTTTTATTTTATAATTTTATATACGTGTCATTTTAGTATACTACTACTACTATTATAATATATATATATATCAATAATTATTGTTATATTATTGAAGTTTTCTATTATCATTCAATTAGAATAATGCTAAATAGGTGATTTGACCTTTCGTAACTGATGAGAGAATGAATAGTGTAAATTAAGTTTAGTTGTTTTTGGTGGATACACTTCGAAACAAATCTGGCATATACACTGAATTGAGCAATATAATGAGAGATTTTGATTCAGTGATGTGTTTTGGGTTATGGTGCAGGGATAGGTATTTTGTTTGGATGCAGGTTCAATTCAGATTAAGAGGATTCATGTTAAGAATGTTCCATATAGCTTGAGAAAGATGTAAGAATTTATTAAATTTTGCAATGGTTAATAGATGAAATTGCTCTGTTGAATCTTATGCATCAAGAACGGCACGGCGACTGTGTAGTGATTTTGATATGGTATTTGGAAGTTTATAAACAAAATGTTTATTGAAGTGGCAATAGTTTGAGTGATTGAGAGCTTAGTAATAGTATACCTTTTATAATTTAATAAGCTATTAATAGTATTGGCTAACGGTACACTGTAGATTTATTTAGTGAGGAAATTAATTTATTAAGCTGTAAGGGAAGTATTGCTCTATTACTTTATATTGTGTCGAAAGAACTGCGTCTAATGAGCCGAAGATGATTGTGATAAAACATGTTGGCTTTGAGAAATCTGGTATATTTGTGAGACCTGTTGTGTGATTCATAATCTTGTTTTCATTGATAATAATTAGATGATTGAGAAAAATTAGACGGGGCGGGAGAAGAAAATAAATCTATGGTAATTAGTTCTTTAGTGGATTCTGAGTAAATAACAGTGCATATGAATGTTTAACTTTGGAATCAGCGTTTAAAGCATCTCTTAGTGGCAGGTATTTGAGTATGATATATTGGGGATTTGTTTGGATAAGCTTGTTGCTTAAGTGGAATCAAAGTCGTTGGGGAAGAGGTATATTTTATGACGGAATTGAGTGAAGTGTGTGTATGAGAAAGCCTAATATGAGTTACAATAGATTGTTTTTTATTATTTAGAGTTAGTCTTGAATTTAGGTGACACGAGTTGTATGTATGGATACTTGAAAGTTGATTCAATTAGATTATTAATCCGGAATGGAAGGTTTAACATGAGACTAGAATTTAGAGGGTGGATGGAGGGGATGGTGTTAGAAATCTGACGGGTAATTGTGAGTTCGTTGCAAATATTTCCGACTCCGTAACTCCGTATCTTGACTCAACACTGTCGAATCCGACTCTAATCAATGCGTTTCTTAGAAGATGGCAGAAATGAAATTGATTATGCCTGGAGTGGTGCCTCTAGCATTTTATAAGATGACGGTATGATAGTTGTTTTTGTGTGATGGCGCAATATTTCGTGTGCAGGAGTTAGCATTTGAGTAGGATTGTAGAAGAATTTTTGGCAGGGGTGTGTAAAGGTAAACGTAGATAAAAAGTAAAGGTTATATGTGTGAGTGAGCACAGTCGCTCGTGTGTGAGTTATGTAGATGAAATCGAGACTAGCGTGAGGTTACCAAGAGTGTACTGGGTTAAACTATATTGTGGGTACTATTGTAATGGTTGGATGAACCAATAGTGGCAACTGGTATTGATGTACAGTGTGTGTAGTAGGTGAATGTGTTGCTTTCGTTGCAAGGAAATTGGTGGCTGCATTTGCAATTATGAAGTCGTATGGCTGAATGCAAAGGGGACCTAAGTCTGTGAGTTGTGGCCGCATAGTCTTTACGAGGTCAATGTTATTTAATTAATAATATACGAATTATTGTAATATAACAAACTCAAATCTTCTTGAAGTTGAACCGGTTACGATTCCATAACTTGAACCGCTGTTTATGTTGAAATATGCACAGCAGCAACGCGACCTGCGAGATTGTTTACAAAATTATTTTCTTTTGCAGTTTGAATATCAGTTCTTTTACTGTCTGCCACTGTGGTGAAGTGATTACCGACATCTTCGATTAACTTTTCCTGTTTCGAATAGATACGGTGTTGGTTTTGATTTTTATTAGGTTGGTGTGAATATAAGAACGATAAAACGGACAGCTTACTGATTTCTCCGAATTTACCAGGCCCTGAACATAACGATTTTTATTACTTTTTGTATATTTTATTATTTGTCAAATGATCTATTAGTTCTATTATATAATATATAAGTATAACTATATCATATATATATTGCTATATAATTTTTCAATGAATAGTTATCAATTTTTTTATTATATAATTAGGTTTGTACTTCTATTTAGTTATATTATATTGTATATAAAGATCTTTAGATATCAATATTTATGGAGTTCTTAGTAGATCGACAACAGTGCGGCTCGACCTATTATGGGGCTCCTCGTGGCTTGTGTAGTCGCCTCCAAATTTTAAGCATGACTATATTCAGCTGAATCGTGTATAGAGTGGATGATTTATCGGAAATATAAAGAATTTTTTCGTCAGAAAATACAATAGAGTTGGAAAATAGAATAAATTTTGTTTGTTTTAACAATTTTTAATTATCATAAGAGAAACTTTTTTTTTGTCTTGCGTTGACATTTAGGGATTATATTTAGGCAATAACTTATATAAACTAACAAATTATGTAAATGAAATGAACTTCGCACTGCGAATAATTTTTTTTACTATTCAATAATATAGACATCGCACAAAGTCAGTTGCACTAAACTTAGGAATACACATTTACAATATCTTTGTAATTACATACCAAATGTTAAATAGATTTCTGCAGAGCTTTTTTTTCTGCTATCAGGGAACTTAGAACGGTACTCACATACCACATGCAACAAGAATTGCCTTTGTTCATCATCTTTGTTGATATATGATATGTTGATATTTTGCTGTATTAATTTTACACCACTCTTTGCCACATCATTTGTTACCAGTGACTTTGAGAAAGCATGGAAAGGTTGATTATAGTGTGTGTCTGTTTCCTACTTATCTGGATCTAACATCAAAATCTCAGAATTCTCAAATCTCGAAAATGAATTCAATGATTCGGAGGTAACAAACTGACTTAAATCTTACGACACTATCTCTTTCACATGCATTATTATATGATGGCATATTTCTTGAAATCTTTCTCTGTGTTGTCAATAGATCTCATAGCTTTAACCATTTTTCGTTTTGTTTCCGTGCCTACGTCTTCATCGAACAAAGACAGAGCTACAGGTTCAGGAACCAAATAC
>JABUQX010080900.1:25000-35363 GCA_015478945.1 Trachelipus rathkii
AAAGGAGAAAGCTTATCATCATTTTTCATTTCTAAAGTAAAATCTATTTCAACAACACATCTATTTAGCTCATCAATTATTCCTATTAGAAAGAATTACTGAAAAAATTAAGATTAAGGTATTTTACTTTATTGAATTTGTTGAACGAAGTTCAAAAATTAAAAGATAGACCCATTGATTTAATATCTAAATAAACATAATGATAGTTTCGAGTTTGGTGTTATTGGTTAAACCCTATTGTTCCTTGTGAAGTTGACTTTTGTCTTGGCCTTTAGAGAGTTTTTTTAGGATTGTTTCTGAAACTTTAGGTTGCCCATTGATATCGATGTGTATTTAGAAGTATTGTGGGATAGGTATTTTTTTTAACACTTCTCTTGTCCCGTGGCACTATTGTGTTTTGTTTTATAATCATTTACATTTTTCCCTAAACCAACTCAATTTTTTCCTCTCCTCTGGTTCATTCCATTCTTTCCGCCTCCCTCACTTTGCCTTTTCAACTTTGAAAAACCGGTTTCTCAAGGTTTTCGTAGCCAAGGTAAATTCGGTTCTTATTGAAGTTCGTTTTAAACATATTCTTATTTTGTTTTTATTTATCGTATTTTTTAATTGTTTTTAGATTTGCTAAGATTAATCTTATAGAATTTCGAAATCATCTGAGATTTAAATTAAAATTATGTTTGGCTGTCTCCTTGGATTTTTAATTTTAAGGAAATTTCATAAAGGGGGGGGGGGTAGGGTGCTCAAACATGCACACGGAAATCCGAGGCAAATGCCATGAGCAGCATTACCATAGGGTATATAATTTCTTTTCACCCACTGTAGAAGGGGGGACCCAAAACCCAGCTACCACTATAGATTAAATTATGATGGAGGAAGAAAGAGGAATGAAAGATATAGAAAATTAATTAATTTGAAAAAATGAGGGGAAAGGAAGAATATATATATATATATATTATAGTATATATATATATATATTTATATATATATATATATATATAATATATATTATATATATATATATATATATATATATATATAATATATACAGGAATGGAAAACGTATAAGAACTTTTAACGTTCTTTTATTATAGAAATACAAATTTAAGAAATATTACAACTATTAAATAAAACAAAATTTAAGAATGGAAATCGTGAATAGAAGAAAAAAGTTACTTGGCACCTCTAAGAAAATTATCAGTTGGAGATCGTAGAATGGAGAGGGGGGGGGGGAGAAAGGGATGTTGTGTTCGTTCTGGATGTTGTTGTTGTTATTGTTGCTTTTCTGTAAGTGGAAGAATTTTTAACGAATTCTTCTGACGTTCCTCCGAGTGTTCGGAGATCATGAGATATAGTGACGATATAGTGGCTCTCCGATAGTTAAGAAAAGATAAGGCTCTGGGCCCAGTGGCTCCCAAACTTTATCTCTTCTCGACACAATTGTTTAATTTAAGGGCATACACTTCGGGAACCACAGATTTAGGCTGAATTTTTAGAAGCCGAGAAAGTAGCCAACTTGAGTCTATCGATCTAAGCAAGGGTGAGATTGAAATATTGTGAAGTGTGTTCTAAATAGATAACTTTAAAGTAGATCTTGTGTCAAAGAATGAAGAAGCTTTAGTACCCTGAATTTTCTCCTTTTAATGCCTTTATTGCGAATTCGAAAACTATTTATGACGACAGTTTTAATTAGACCAATCAGCCGTACACTGGAGACTTTTGTTGCATGAAACGTCCGGAATTTCAGAAATTACAAAAGAATTATTTTAAAAATATATTTGCTTATATAAGCTAAAATAAAACATTAAAATTAAAATAAAATAAAAACTACCAAATGGTTTTGCTGCACCTCAGATTTAAAAGCAAATTCTATTTCTATTCTATTTTTGACAATCAGAGCAAAAATAGGCGGAGTCTCATACAATAAACCAGGTAATGTAATAAGGAGGGTCTTATTGTTAAAGTCACTGAAATATTGACATGAATACAGAGAAAGTTTCTTCTCACTGCAAATGAGAAAGTCTATTTGAATTTAGTCCAGTGAGTTTAGGCTCAGCACCGGAATTTTCCGCACCGCACCGCACCGCACCAATGCGGTGTGTTTGTCAAACATAGTTTTAGTGCAGTTTTACTTGTTTCCTTGAATGCCTCTGGCACAGTTTGGCGGAAAGCTATCTACATATAGATAGATAATGAAATTTCTTTCAAGGATATGATAGCTATTGAATATTTACTGAATTGGTAACCAATAAACTTAATAAAAAGTTTCATCTTAGTATAAACTGAAAGAGAAATTGACCTACTTATTTTATTATTTGGTCTACCTAATTATTAAATACGTCCGAATTAATAAATATTTTATTGATACTTATAAAGTAGGAGTGAAAGAAAGCGACAGTTGAAAGGCGACATTTGTACACATATAGGGAGCATTTTTATTTTATTTTTTTTGTGTTATTTATGTGCTAAAAAAAATCTACATTGTAGAGTGAAAACTCCTTGGAGACTCAAACCTACTTTTGTTTTTTATTATGCTGTTTTACTTCCGCGACTTTTTATAATATACAAAAACTTCTAATAGATAATATGACAGTTCTTACATCTTTTCCACAATTACCTATTCAACAGTCCATTGTTGAAAACGGGGATTTAATTGATCATTCTTTAAATGCAGTTCCATAACAGTAAGATTGTAACTATGAAAATTAAATCTACTCTTAACCACTTAATATGTTTTCCTTTAATTTTTAATTCATGGTTTCCAGAAAGATATCATAGAAGGTAGCTTATTTGTTATAAAATCACGCTAATACTTAGCTTCGCATTGAACAAAGCCTGTTTTTATCAATCTTTTAATAACAAAGCGGCATTAAAGGCAATGCTATTGTATAGTTTTTCTGAATCCCTAGAAGTGCGTCCGCTTACGGTGAGAGAGTATAGCTGTCTTCCCCAATGCAATAATCACTACTCGCTCACACAATATGCAGACTTGAGTAGATCGGAAAGGCGAACCATGTTACTGGGAATGAATCTCGTGTTTGGGCTCTACTATGCCATTACTTGATTGATTCTTTTCATTCTCGTCACCTTCAAATTTTGCTACTGGCAGAGCACACGTAATGGGAATCTTCTCAAGCTTTTAACATTGGTCATCCTCAATGCGTTTTTTTCTCATGAGCCGACTTTTTGAGAGCTGAAGTACGATTGCGATGGAATGTTCCGGATCCCTCATTTATGTGGTTGTCCCCTCCTGCCTTCCTTTTATGGTTGCCATTTTGACTCTGTCGTTCACGACTAATCAAATTACTCTCATCTAAACATTTTAGTAATGATGTCCTAATGTTATTATTTAGAATGGGAGTCTTGTTGGGATCGTTTTAATACCTTCGCCAAAAAAATCTTTTGTATTTGCTATATATCCTTCCATAAATGTTTTCGTCATAAACTCTTACACCGACACGCGTTATTGCTTTTCCAAGACAGGAAGCTAAGCCTCACTTCACTTCTTTATTACACCAACATCTAAATTTTTTAGATTGGGGTAATTAACAACTTAATAGCTTCAATTTTTTGGGTGATTATTTAGACAATAATTCATACATCTATCGTCCCAATAATAATGAAAAACACAGACATTTTATAATACTGGAAGGGGTTATGTCCTAGGTATGTTATGAATCCACTTCCAATAGATGATTTATATAGATGTGGTGTAATGAGAGTGGAGCGATTGTCACCGATAAGGTGGGGTCGTTTCTTCCCGTTTGCAGGGTGACTTCGCTCAGTATGAGGAGTACGGTACCAGAAGGGCATAAAGCAGACGAATACTTCTGCCGTGCACGACGCCCACAAGAACTCCCCCTTCTACCCATGATAGACAAATTTTGTCGCGCCTAACGCGGGCACAAAACAGCTCTGCCGGACTTAAGAAGCGACGGTCGTTAGTTTTAGCCGTGTAGTTAATGTCAGTGAGAGTCGAGAAGCGTAACGAGAAGGCCGGCACAGGATACGACCGACACAGGATAGTCGCCAGCAGCAAAAAAGGCTTGATTCTCGGTATGTTTACGTTTTTCCACTCCCTAGTCGGCAGTTCTGGTCTCGTTCAGATGTAAACCCAATAATTTGAAGGGGTTATGTTTAATTGTCTGTATAATATAACATCACTTTCAGACTAGATGAAACTATAAATACAAGATGGGGTTGGAGAGGAGAGCGTTGTCTACGATACAAGCTGCGCATTTTCTGTCTGCATGACGGATATAGTCGTGAGCTATCTTAGGTCTATAGAGTCGTGGAGCAAACGAGAGGTTGTGAAGGTCTAGTAGTAGTAGAGACGTTGTAATATCTCGCACGCGACATGTAGAAGGTCACGAAGACAAGTGGGTAGGCACTTTCATGAATAGCAGGAGTGCCTTCGGATTACATTTGGTAGTTAGAGAATGCGAATATGAGATTCAAAGCCGCTGATAGCTGCTTAATACCTGACTATCACTCACAGTCGCAGCGATAGCACAATAACCACAGAGCAAACCACATATAAAATTACAGATGCAAAATACAATCTGACAATGATGAAATTGGTACTGAAAAACATTCGGTTAAACAGATCTCTGCAGTTGTGTGATATAAGTGGCATGACGAATTGATACAAACTAAGACAATGGACACTGTGGATTGCGGGCGCTTATGGTCTTTTGTCGAGCGGGCTTTCACTGTTGCTCATTAACTACCATAACACAATGTTTTCAGGTGACACCCACAACGAAGAAATTTCAATTATAGTTCCAGTGTTGGATGGTACCGCGGGGAAGGTTTGTTACCTGCCTCGACTATTACATTAACCGGCGTGGATTATTATTGTGTATCTAATTCAATAGTTTAACGAGCATCCTAAAATGAAAATGAGCCTGGAGACGTTCCTAGTCGTGCATGAAAATATAAATTTTATGATCTTAATTGTTCACTGGGACTCTTCCAAGCTAGATGTAGGCAAAGTCATTTTTCAAGCATAATTGGGAATAAACTTTATTCCAGTAACGTCTCGCTGTGTAAATCAAAATGGAACTATCAAATGGTCGCCAACTAATTTCCGACCTCATACATTCTAACGAAAACATTGGTTATTGATATGGCTTATATGGCCTTTCACTATTTTGCATTGAGGGCGTTTCATCAGCATATGTGATTGTTGTGGAAGCTGTTCGATATGGCGTATCTGGAACCTAAATCCATATGCCTGCATACAGAGTTCTGAACAATATTTTCTGCCAAATGGTGAAGGACATATAAGTATGAAAATTTTCTTGCATCATAAAAATTCACTACTTAAGCTTAAACAATCTGTGCAGGAGAAAATTGATATAGTTCTCAAAGTGACTTGACTACTTAGTTGATGAGATGTCATAAAGGTACCAGAGTTGAATTATTTTACTCATACCTTTCATAGATAAACTCGTCGAAAAATGACTGTTGGCCAACATGTAGTGTCTGCAACCGGCACCAATTTAAAAATCTAAGAAGATAAAAAAAAATTGAATACTGGAAAATAAAAAAAAAAAAACTGGTGTTTCTGAGCGGGACTTATTGCAGTGACTGTCCTCAAGTTCTTGGTGAACCTGTTCTTTGACATCTGTGAGTTGATACTTAGGTGGGAGAATCAAAAGTCCGTTTCAACTATAAAGTGTCTTCTTGCTCTAAACTTACACTGTTTTCTTCTAAGATGTTGATGGAGACGTTCAAACATAGTATGATGTGGGATTTAACGATTAGGGTACATTTCTTCATTGAGACGCATGACTAATAATATATTATTGGTTTAAATATAAAAACCAGGTTACGTCCATTACCTGTAACAGGATGCGTAAGACTCACATGCCAATATGCGTTCTTCATATTTTTATATTCATTGTTGAACAGGTATCTTCATTTTGAAATTGTGAGCAATGCATCGTAGACAATAGATTTCATTCATAATCTAATTTTGACAGGGCGATAAACAACGAGAGTTGGATTAGTTAGTGGATGACTTATACAATGAGGAGATACGGAACTAGTTAAAGTCAAAAGTAACAATGTGAGGATATTAACATATACTCTTATCGGTATACTCAGATGTGTGGTTTATTCATGTTAGTTTGTATATCTAGACGCGCAACAGGATATGTGTTTTCATGGAAATATATCAGATATATCGCCGAATATAGAATTTCATTTTTCAACCTTAGTATTTATTCTTAAAAGACATACAAATTCTTTGTCATAAGTTCCCATTTCGGACAACCATTTAATTTAACATACATCTGCTCAAGTGATCTGTTTAAAATACTAAAATTTTTTCCGCCAATATTACGGATACCCACTCATATATATTTAAGCAAGTAGCTTGCTTCATGTCTTTCTGTATAAGCTCGTATAAAGTTACTGCTATTGTCAAGGGTGCTTTCATTGTGAATATTGGAAGTGGTGACGTTCTTCTTCACGGGTTGCAATATCATGTCAAATAGTATTTAGTAGAGCGTACTGATTAAGTACATAATAGATTGATAGATGAAATGTAAGAACTAAGTTTACGACATCTCCTTCAAGAGCTATTATGCAACTAGGGCGAGAAATTCCAATTGTACTCCAAATTAATTGGAAAAAAATCTATATTTATGTTATTTGAGGACAGCGTACTTTGTACATATACCTCTTAACAAATAATTATTCGCAATCCTCAGCTGTGACACAGCAGGACATTTGAATATTGGTGGCTCACCTTTTCAAAGCCAAGAGATAATTCGGGTATTATGAACATGATCTTGGGTAAAATAAGTGTGCTTCAAAGACTCTCCTCGCTAACTTGAGAGGTAAATTTATTTCATATCTTAGTTGTGCCCATGTCAAATAATAGGGGACCACACTTTAAGTGATGTCCGCATGCTAAAATTTGTGAATATATAGTGTGATGCTAAAGGTGTTCTTGAGAGGGAGTTATTTTACATTAATATATCTTTTAATTATATATTTTAGTATGTTGTTATTTTAAGTTTGAAATAATACATTGACAAGCCTATCAGTTAAGGTTGGGTAATATTTTAATAATAGAGATAGTATAATTTTATGTACTTATGTATTTTAGTTAAGTTATAGAATATATATTATTAGATGTAATTGTGTGTTAAGGATGTGTATCTTGTAGAAGCTTCTCTAATTATTTCATGGTTTCTTAAAATTTTGGAATATGGATAGTAAAAATGTGGCACCTCTAGCATGTTAGAGACTATTAATTTTTTTAATAAGGTGCAATTAGGTAAATGGATGTATTGTTGTAACTATTGATGATATAGTATTACTTTAATATTAGTTGGTACATATAAGTTATTGTGAGATTATCTCATATATAGTTGTTATTCAGTGCATTATTATTTGTGTGTACCTCTTTCTTTCATTTTGATCCTCCTGTTTGCACTTGCTAAATGAGTATGGGGGGGGTTCGCTGAGCGAGGGCGATTTAGGAAAATGAAATGAAAAGTAGTGTGAGGATACATTAAGGACAAAGAGACTCGAATCGTAAAGAGGAATGAGCCTAAACTTTTACCTTCATCTGCCCTCTCATGTAATATTTAATTATATGTGATTTAAGCTGAGTGTTAACCAGGTATTTAGAACCATTCTTAGTTCTCCTAGACATCGATGGCGCAACAGCAAGACAATCATTTTTTCTCATCACTTAAAACTAAAATAATTTTGGTAAATATTCTATAATTTTTATATTAGCCTGAATATTGTATCTAATAGCTTTTTTAACAAAGCAGATTTTTGAACTTGCGACGATCTCTCATATGGTTATTTGAACTCGTCAAATGTAAGGGTTTCATACCCTGGCCAGGTGGGCACACACCTCAAAGGCTCATACTGCTGTAAGAACATAAACCCCCCGCATTCTCTCCTATCAGTGCACATTTATTCTCGCCTCTGCCAAAACTCGCACATTTCTGTCCTTAGACCTCGTATCAACGGACTCAAATCCAACTTGTCTCTTCGGTCTCCCAGCGATCGATTTCCAACACACTCGTCCACTATACGTCGCTTACGCCAACCGAATTTAATTCATTCCTTTCCACAATGAACCAAAATCTCAACATACTTCTCATTTATTCTCTCATTTATCCCTTTTCAACAGACAACTCTCGTGTAATAGGTTTTGTCATTTTACATTAAATTCTTACCTCTAACCTAGCATGCCTCAAGATTGGTCCATACCTGAACGACATTGACTTTAGTATCTATACTTCTTACTCTCCAGACCAGATAGTCTCACTACCATACAATAACACAGTAACAACATAACCTCACATGTAAGACTCTAGCGCACTCAAGACTTAGTCCCTTGGACATTCAAACGATTTCATTGCATCCAGCACCTTCCTGCCATTTCACACTAGATCATTATGATCACATCAGTTAACTTTCTAACTACATCTGCATCAATCCGTTCCCATCATCTCATCCAACACATACTCACCACTTCACATCCTCTTAACCAAAGACACTTGTTCCTGCTGCTCACAATCTAACATAACTCTCACCCTTTCAGTATGCTTACTGTCTCACTCACCAAACATATGTATTGGTTTTCAATAGAAAGGATATCATTACTTCTCCTACTCTTTATCCGTACGTTTACTTTCCAGAAATACCCTCTTTTCATACCCTCGCATCTCTCTACAATCCTCTCTCAGCCGTTCCTCATTCAGCATTACTGTCCCACACGCAAGAACCAGCAGTCATTTTTATCCTGCGGATAGTAATAGGTATGAGGCACCCTCCACATAACTCCATTCTCATCATTACCATATCTAGAACCTATGTATCTCTACCATCTCCCACATTCGATTCTTATACATACCCCAATCAATTCATACAAAATTTAATAACCAAGAGTGTACATAACATCAACCCTGTCTTAAACTCTCTCCGCATTAACTAATCTCTACCAATTGTCACTTAAATAATGAAACACTTCATTTTATTCTTCATTTTTTCCACCTTACATATTCCTCATACATAGCTTTTGATTCATTCAGAAGCCTACCACAACAACCATTGATAATGCAACTAACACTGCCATAGACGCTTCCCTAAATTAACCTTTAATATCACGCCTAGTTGCAAATCCATAATAACCTAAATACATTTATTCTTTTTTCCTCCTCATTTTCATCATCATTTGTTTCAATGATTAAAGATTTGATTCACACACATCCTCTATTGCCAGGCATTTTAAATCTCTTCCCCTATATAGACACCTTGTTTCTTCAGCGGATCTTCAGCTCTTCATCTACTCGACGTCATTCTTCTTTCGACAAAATACCAGCTAAAATACCTTCTACATATACACTCCAGTTAAACTATATTGTTCTAATAGTTTCAGCCTTTTCTCCCTTACCCTTATATAAGGGTAATATTTTATACCACGATACTCCTACTCATCCCTTGTGAAACTGTTATAATCATATCCCTCTATAACGCTTTATAACACCTTCCATCCAATCCAAATTCACCATCTCGCCTCCGTTCTTGATCTCTTCACTCACCAGTAATTTTCATCTATACCTGCAGATTTACCATTCCTCTTAACTTTTTTCACCCTCCTACCATTACCTGCCTCCTGTACTATAACTCTCATCCCAAAATATATTCTTCTCTGCACCATCAAAACCCGCACACATTCACTATCACATCTTCATTACCTTCATTATTGTGCAGATTTTCGAATGTTCTTTCCACACTCCTCTCACCCCTACTTCATCAGTTACAAAAGCACCATCCTATTCATTATTATTCTCAGTCAGATTCCTTATTTCTCTTCTTAACTTTCAGTCGCTTCTATCAATAAGTTTCTTTCGCTCTTCTTAGAATGAAAACAACTTCCCTCCTTCCAATGTCATATTACACTGATGGATTTCTCTTGTTTTCACTTTTAGTATTTCTTTTTTCCTCTTCTTACTATTTATATCTCCAGCATCTTTCCTTCTTTGATCTTCATCATTTGCTTTTTAGTAAATTCAATTCTTCCTCTTCATCTTTTTTACCTTTAATATATATATTATTATGATATTATATATATTTATATTTATATTTAATTATATTTTTTACTCTTTTTTTCAATATATCATATCTTTTTCTCAAATGTTTCATCTATATTTAATTATTATAGTTTGTTTATATATATATTAATAACTTATATATATAATAAACTTTTATTATATATATATATTTTATATAATTATATACTATTACAATTTATATATACATATTATATATTATATATATATAATATTATTAAATATAAATATAAAAATACTATTATTACATATATAAT
>JABUQX010080901.1:0-31956 GCA_015478945.1 Trachelipus rathkii
GGGGGGGCGTCCCTTCATAATAAATAAAATAAATACCAATATCGTAGCATTTAATATATATATATCGGCCCTCTTGCGGCATCCCTACTTGTGGAACTTTTGTATGACTTTCATTCTGTTCTCAACTTATATTTATTAATATAGTTTTAAGTTGGATTATTTATAGTTAAGCAGAATCTATTTTCATCACAACATAGTCGTTTTTTTTTTATATGCTATGTTCACTAATATACTGGGGGATACAGGGAGTGGTCATTTTGGCAAGTCGTAAATGAAAATCATTTACACAATTTAATCCTTATAAGGGCTGTCAAACACGCTCCTGACTGTCAAGCACAAGTACAATGTCCCAGATATCTTTATGGTATTGTGGAATAAAAACCAAACTGTTGCATAATATGAAAGCTTCCAAGTGGATAGGATGGTAAAACCTGTAGATAGAGTTAGTAACCTTTTTAATTTTCATCGCGATCCAAGCAACTAAACTTTTGGAGCTATTTGTAGTTAGGAGATGGATACACATTTTTTTGTTTATAATAAATTTTTTGTAATGAGAACGGATTTTCGCCTCTGTGCCATTTGGGAAATTTTTTTCAAGAGTTTCCCTCATAGTGCCAGTGGCAAACCCATTGAGGTTTACAAAACATGTTAGTCTAAACAGTAAAAATATGAATCCATTTGGTTTGCTAAGTAGTAGCCTAGGCCTATAAGCTGACTGAAGTTCCCTATTGAATTAAACAAAAATAAAAAATTTATCATGATTTGTTTAGTAGAAAAAAAAAAAAAAAAAAAAAAAACAGAACTGGTGGTGTGTACCTTTAAATTTTACTGTCCCAGTCACCCACTATCCGCAATACCTGCTTCTCATCGCAAATCCCAAAGACCTAGGGCCTTGTCAATTTTGTTTGTAACTACAAATCCACCAATTTGCTTAGTGCAAGAACTACATGATATATAATAGGGTGAGCCCAAACGCAATCCACATGCAGTTAATCACTAAGTTATGGTCAAATGCCATCTAAGCATTAATAACTACTATAACTAAACTATTACTATATCCAAACTATTACTATACCTCCTCTTTGGAAGATACATCATTTTATTTAGATAATATTGGTACTGCCCAACAGTTTTGCCGCTGATCGCGAGAAACTTTTGAAAACTTTGAAATGTTTCCCATCGAGCAGCGACAATCTGTTGGGCATACAAGAATTTTCTCTTAACAAAAAATGACTACAAATAAATTGGCAAATATTGCTCTGAAAATTTTCAACCTGATTTGTAGAATAATAATTAAGTTCTTAATGGTTTTTTCATTTTTGAGTTGCCCCAATTTTTGTTTTAATTGATTGGTGGTCATACAACATTTTTAGTATTCGTCATCTTGATAAGATCAGAAATTTTTATGGCTTTTTATAACGTTTACGATAGTAACATCTTTTATTTAAGATCATGTGATTGTATTGCGCAGGTGGTTTACGAGTTGAGGGGACAGGAAGTACTTTTTAAATTATTTTCGCCCACACCTGAACAGTGGGGCAAAAGAGTCATACGCAAATAAATTTATCTTCAACACATGTGTAATCCTTTCCAAATTATACCATGATTAGAAAGTACTTCGTATGTAATCAGTATATAGTACCATGTTTGCAATTCTTTTTCTTTGTACTAGTTATAGAAAGAATAAAAAATAGTTTTTAAAGAGTTGATGTGCAGATTGAGCAACTCTCGAGCTGCTGATGTAGAAGTTAGAATTTCGTTTGTTAGCAACTCTGTACTAAGCCATCTTGTTTTGGCGAGATACATCTACTTGAAGATATGTAAAGTTTGTTGAGTATACCACGCTCAAGTACTGTTTACACCTACTGTTGGCACGAGTTCAACTTCTTGACTATGTTAATAAAGAAAAAGATGTTTTTTTTGTTTGTTTATGGTAGATTGGAGGCTGCAATGAGTGGGTTCTGTGGGACAGAGAGAGAGGTACGTTTAGCTGTTTTTTTTCGAATCGGTCAGACAGTGAGACTGAGATGTGAGTGGTTATGTATTGAAGGACGAGGAAAAGAAACAGAAAATCACTGGGAGTATTGCTCACGTAACTTCACCACTACTCTCACAAACGCATGGGAGGAGAGCACCTGCGTAGAGAGTAACTACCAAATCCACGGAGAGTAGTGCGAGAGAGAGCTGGGCTATATATATCCAATTATTCTATCTATTATCTATATTATATTATATATTTTATGGTACACACATCCCATCTATGACATTAATAAACTACTGATCCTAAAGAAGCGTTTTATCCGCCAATATTGGCTTCATCAAGTATGAGTTATAATGATACGCACCCATCCATAGAACGACATCGTGAACCTTTTCTAATGTTCTGCAATCGAGCACACGTCAACAACCTGCGCTTCTGGGCAGACTATTCCCAGATTTAGTAACCGCTGAGCTTAACTTGGAATAGCAAGTGTCTTTCTGTAATATCAAGATGGGCATGCTTGTTCTTCTTAATTTCTTATTATGCACGCGTCTCGATGTTCTATGTCTCATGTCAGAAAACATAGTATGTGGGTCCTCCGTATTATTCAACTAGGAGATGTAATATTGCTTTTGTAGCACTTTGTAGATGACCCTCTGAATGAAATCGCCTTCTACAGAAAAACTATCTCTAACTCATTCGTCCTCTCCTTCAGTTTAGCTTTTCCGCCAACCCAGAAATCATCCTTTCGGTTTGCTCGGCTTACGTTGCTGCTCCTGTCTTCTAGCATTATCTAGTCTTTCTTTAATAAGGGGCCAAACTTTGTGCAGCATATACTTCTATTTACTGGGGCCGTAAACAAAGCTATTTGATAGGACGATGCTAGTTTACTTATTACTGTCCTTGCTTCTTGTAAACAACATGTGGCGATTTTCATGTAGTATGAGGCCGCGAAGCGAGGCATTAGTGAGTGTTTATTGGTTCGCGAGCTGTTCCTAAACACTCCGATTAGCTACTATTCATGAGGGCTTAGTTGAGGGATCACACCCTAAGTGTTTCTTGCGCGGAGCAGACTCAAGGCCTATATGCTCCCCATGTCACTATATCGGTTAGTTATAAACTTTTATTTGAGTAATCCTATGGTGAAGAGAGCGCTTGCACCTGTTTTACTTATAAGAATTCATCCATTGGTACTTATCTGCGCCACGCAGCAGAAGTTTATCAAGAATCATTTTGAATCTTTATGCGGTCCGTGCACGACGAGCGGGTGGTCCCCTGAGGGTATGTATATGCTATATTTGACCACACTGGAGGTTCCAACTCGCTTATACTATATCTCATTGTGAGTGAGGAGCTCTCCCGGGTGAGCGGCTCTTTTAGGGAGAGTGATATCGGTTGCGCCTAGCGTCTCTAAATACGAGAGAGAGAGAGAGAGAGGAGAGAAAAAAAAAAGAGAGCGGCGGCTAATTTTATACCAACGCGGTAGTAACTACAAGTTTTAATTTAGATCATTATGTTAATTCCTAGAACAGTTTTTATATTTTTTAAAAGTGTTAAGAAATTAAGGGTACAAAAATAGCTGCATATTAATGAAAGTGCAAAAATGTGATTTTTTTTAACTTCGTTATAAAATGAAAAAATGGGAATACATACTCCGTTTTATTATTTTGAGGTGGATACCTCGAGTATGTTTAGCTTTTTAAACTGGCAAACTAGTAAATTTTGATCCAAGCAGTAATTAGTGGCAAAAAAAACGGGGCCTAACTTGGTCCGATTCACCCCGCTCGTAAAAAATTGATGGGGGGTGGCTCGGACCCAGCATTGTTTTTCGTATTTTACTATTATTATTGACATTTTATTACGTATACATTAATTTAACTGTATACTAAAAAGTTACTTATATTAAGTGAAAATTTTTTAAAAATGAAATTTTAATAAAAAAAAACGAGTTCAAAAAAGTGTCAAAATTTTTTGGGCGGAGAGGGGTGAATCTGGACCACCTTATTTATATTCGTATTTTACTTGTATCAATTAACTTGACATTTTTATTACCTATTACGAATTTTAATATGATAAATAATTATTATATTAACGTAAAAATTAAAATATAAACATTGAAAAAAATAAAAGACGAATTAAACAGAGAGTCACTGTCATTATACTGAACGGAGGATGATTTATTGTTTGAAGCCTAACAGAATCGGCGTTATTCAAACTCTTAAAATAAAACTTTTATTAACTTTAAATTACATTATTATTTTTTTCTTTGCTTATGCCGGACTAAATCCTGTGATTTAACAAGTAAAATTGCCAAAAAGTTGCATTAGGGAGAGTCGGGAGACCCAGTTAACCTAAAGTGGTCCCAAGTCCTTGGTCTAAATTATTAATATGAGGAACAATAGTGCCCCAGCACTGAACCTGTGGGACACCACTTCTTCACTATTTCCCATGACATATTTAGTTTTGTACACACTGTTGTCTATTTCGCAACCCACTCTTTAATCCAACCATGTACTACTTCATCTATACCACATCATTGCAATAACTTTTTCATCAGCCTTATGTGGGGAACCTATCAAAAGCTTTTACTAAAGTCTAAAGTATACCAATATCAACTGGATCTCCTCAGTCAATGTAGTAAGAGCATGACGTCCATAACATTCTAAAAGGTTGAAAAAGAGCTAATGGGAGTAGGAGGCAGTCTTACTACTTCCTTCTAATCTTGCTAAATATTTTCTCTATATGAACTTTCAGCACTTTTTCCAGAACCTTTACAACCAGAGATGTTAAGCTAGTTGGCCAATAATTTCCCAAACTTTCTTACTCTCTTCCCTATAAATAGGAAACAACATATGCGATTTTCCAGTCATCTGGTACCTCACCAAAATGTTATAGATCGCTTAAAATCAAATACAGTGCCTTTGCAATGCTGGTACTACTCTCTTTCAGAATTCTATCTACCATACATCAGGGCCTGCAGCTTTACTTGGGGTCAATATGTCTAATAACGTTTTAATATCTTTTAACTTCAAATTCAAATTCTGTAAGTTCACTATTTTGTTACATGCATACAAGAATATTAGTCTCCAACTATTATCTAATCTTTCCTCAGTCAACACTGAAGCAAAATAAGCATTGAAATGTTGACCATTTCCTTAATCTGAACTCACTAAATTTTTCATCAATTTTAATTGGATCAATTGTCCTTCCTTACTTTAAATTTATAAACAGCTAAAAACCTCTTTCAGATTCTTTTACTATTCCTTGCTAAAATATTTCTGCCTTCTCTCTCTTGGTTATGCTTGAAGAAAGAGCAAAGTTTTTCATTTCTATTTTTTTCCTATAATTTTCTAAATCTTCCTATTACTTACCTTTGAATATTTTAAACATCTAGCGCTTTTCATTGTTTCTTTCTTATCTCTCTACTTCAAGTACACCCACAAACCAGGTTTATCTCTTTGCACCCCTAATGGGTTTATGCTTTAAACAACTGATTGGAATATTCATTAAAATTTGCTTAAATGTTCCCACATGAATAAACATTTTGGGCTTTAAACTCTTTATCCCAGTTAGTTTTACTAAAGCATGTCTCGAAATTTGGTAAAAATCGCCATTTCCGAGGAAATCTAAAGATTTTTCCTTAATATACCTTGCAATTTTGGGCCCAGATATTACATCATATTAAATATAATTATATTTATGGTCACTAAGTCCTAATTTCTCCTCACTCTAACTTCCTCCACGCAATGACTTTTCATCATTAGTTGAATATTAAGTCTAGTAGTGCATCATATCTTGTGGGTTCTTGAACAATCTGGGTCAAAAAGTTATCTAGTATAATCAATTTATGAATGCAGAACTATATGGTCCATATTAGACAAGGAATCCGAATGGAATGCCCGGAAATTAAAATCACCCATTATGACTATATGCCTTTTCTTTACTGTGGCAAGCTGTCTCTACTTTCTTTCACAATTTTCCGTAATTCCTAATTTCTTAATTTCTTTCACAATTTCCGCATCTAATGCCCCTTCTATAGATTTATTGTATATAAGAATATCTGACAGCCACACTGATTCAATATATCATGATTGCATTTTAAAGTCCAGTCCATTAATACAGATTGATATTGCTTTTAACATAAAGCGCCACATCACCACCCTTCTTTCCTCTTAACGCTTGGTATACAATAAGTGAATATCGTCTATTTCATATTCCTCTGAAAGGAGTCCTCCCATATAATTCTTCAATTTAACGCATGCTCAGTTATGCAAATAATCGTCTAATTCTCATTTATGGTAATCACACTAATCAGCTCATCTTTTTTATTGCTAAGGCTATGAGCATTTGTGTAAAAAACATTTGATACTCGAAATGCTGTTAATTTTTTATTTCATCATCATTATTTGAACCTTTAACAACACTACTTTAATTTATGCTCCCCACTATTACAGTTACCATTTGCTATTATTTGTATCTAGATTTAGCGCACCACCCCCAACTTTTACCTAGTTTTTTTGCTAAACAAGTCTCCAAACTGGTACTCGAAAAGCCAACACCTTTATGACTCAAGTGAACTACGTCTACTGCAAAAAGATTCTTATCCAGAAATTTTCTCTCACAAATCCAAAAACCTGATATTTTCTGAAAAACAAACATTTCCTAACCCTTTCATTACACCTAAAGCCCAAACAAAGTAAGCCCCCCCCTAGAACTTTTTTTTCCCCCCCCCCCCCCCCCCCCCCATTCTGACCTGCACCTAACCTAGGAAAATCCCAGAAATCATGCACCTTCTTCCACTAGCTTTCTATCTTCTAATCAATCTCCTTTAAATCTGCTATTTCAACTTCTTCCTGACTCTTCTGTCCCTATTTATCATTTGTACCACATGGCACACTCACAATCTGAATCAACATTGTAGAATCAATCTCTCTATCATCCTATCCACGATATCACTCACTCTGGCACTTGATAACATACTCTCAATCGTTCTTTTATTCTTTTGAAAGTCCTATCTAGGTATCGTGTCATAGAGTCTCCATTAGCAATGTATCAGTCTTTCCTTTAGAAAACTCAACAAATTACCATTGGCACTCTCTGATTCCTTCCCATCTGGAAGACAGTCAACCCTGTTACTGCAGGTCACAGGCTGACCGACTTTCGAGATCCTCATCTTATTAAAATTATTATTTCTAATTCCTACAACTCTAAATTCATCTGCAGACCTATTATCACCTACTTTATCCTTTTCCCTCTCATCTTTCCTGCCTAGGTGAATCACTATTAGTGTCTACCCCTAGGTCCCGCTCCCCCCTCGCCTCAACATCCCTACTAACCTTTTTTCCTAACACTCTCCTCTTTCTCACTCAATAACGTTTTCTTTCATCCATCGCATATCTTCACAGGCTCTTGCATCTCCTTCCTAAAAACACTTCTCCTGCATTCAAAACACAGAAACAGGGCGCAGCTATCCCTTTCCCCTATCACCAGTCCACGTTATCGCAGAGCAACAATACTTACATTATTATTAGCTTACTAACCTGTACCTACTATTTAACCCCAACTATCAAGTTTAAATATCACTAAAGCCTGAAAAAAGATATAAACTAATCTCTTATAAAAATAGGTTAACCAACACTTTAAGAAGCCTATTTAGCTTAGGCCTAGCCAGGGATATAAAAAAGCTTATAAACGAGTGGCTTAACTGTAGTCTGTGACTGGAAAACCTAATTTAATTTTAATTAATAATATTTAAAGTACAATTAATCATTAAACTGTAATTAAATACAGAAAGTCTATTGAAGAATCCAAATAAACCCAGACACAGAAAACAGTAAATTCTAGGTATGTTAGCCTAGG
Organism: Trachelipus rathkii; assembly: GCA_015478945.1. Taxonomy (NCBI): domain Eukaryota; kingdom Metazoa; phylum Arthropoda; class Malacostraca; order Isopoda; family Trachelipodidae; genus Trachelipus; species Trachelipus rathkii. Next base: position 7,841 of record JABUQX010080901.1, read on the forward strand.
GTTAGGTTATCAATTGTTAAATATCCAAAAATTAATATACACAATTGCTAATGACTGTAGTTATAGTACAACAACGTAGTGTAATTAGAATACCAACCTAATTTTGTACTAAATTCACTTTCCAAATACACCAATTATAATAGTAAAATTGGAGAGCAAAAATTAACACATAACCCTTCACTCACTGTCACTGGCCCAATTTTCCTATTAAAATTTATAAAAATTGTCATTTCCAAAAATGGTTTTAAAAAAAAATTATTCTAAGTTTTTTCTACTTTTGAGTTTATTTTGGAGTTAATATTTTCACTAAAAATACTTAATGAATAACGTTAGCTTGAAAATCCAAATAACAATAGATTCAAGGAGAACATGTAGGGAATGAAGTACTCATGATCAAGAGGCAAGGCTTCCCTCAATATATAATAAACTTTTGTATATATATTTCGAATAACTTTTAAATTTGGTGGAGACAATTTTTCTGACATTTAGCAAAAAATAATAAAAAAATGTCTCTTATATATTGCTGCTATTTGTGAGTTGTATTTCATTAACCGTTTTTGTATAAGGAATTATTTTAACGATATCTGCTTGCAAAAATCTTTTGTAGTTCAGCAGAAAATCAGAATTTTAAATTGCTGATTTAAAATGTCTGATTCATGATATTGGGAAGAAATTACACAATTTCTAAAATTTTGCATGTTATTTGAAAACCGTTTTGTGTGAATCTTTCTTCTTTCAAATGGTGTATAATTTAACCAAAAACAAATTACATTAATGTTGCTTTGCGCAACTTCCCCTTAATTAATAGCAGATTATAGGAGATTGATTCAGAAGATGAAAGCTCGTGAAAGAAGGTGCATGATTCTGGGATTTTACCTAGGTTAGGTGCAGGTCAGTAATGGGGAGTAGGGTTTTAGGTGTAAATGAAAGGGTTAGGAAATTATGTTTTTCAAGAAAATATTCAAGGTTTTTGATTGGTAGAGAAAGAATCTTCTGATAAAAGCATTATTTTTGTGCAGTCTAGAATGAAAGTTCACTATTGAGTCGTTAAAGGTGTTCGTGGACACTTTTCAGTGCCAGTTTGGCGACTTTTTTAGCAAAAAACTAGTAAAGTTGGGGGTGGTGGGCTAAATTTGGATATGAATAATAGCAATAGTAACTGTAATAGTGGGGAGATAAATAAAAGTAATGTTGTGTTACAGGTTTCAATAATGATGATAGCAATAAAAATAACAGCAATTTCGAGTATCAAATGTTTGACACAAGCTCATCCAGAAACCTTGAAGAAATAAAAAGATGAGCCCTGATTAACTTTTATACCATAAATGAAGTTAAATTTAGACATTATTTTCGCATAACTGGGGCTAACTGGGTTTAATGAAGATTATATGGATGACCTTCCTTTCAGGAATATGAAACATAAGAGGGATATTCACTTTAATTTATACCAGAGTAGAGGAAAGAAGGGTGATATGGTGGTGTGGCGCTTTATGTTTAAAGCAGAGTTATTTCAATCTGTAACTACGTTAGGTTAGAGATTTAAGACATTAATCATGATATTGAATCGGTTTGGGTAGATATCCTATATTAACTAGTTTTTTATCTTATAAATCACATAGTTAAACTAATCGAATAGGTCCTAAAATCTGGCCTAGAGTCAAGCAATTAGACGCAGAAATTGTGAAAGACATCGAGACATCGATGCCACAAGGGAAAAGGAGGTATAAAGTCCATAATGGGATGATTTTTAATTTTCTCTGCATTCATTTGGAGATATCCTTAGTTCTAATATGGTACCAATATGTTAGTTCTGCATTCAATAATTGTATACTAGATAACTTTTTGACCCAGATGGTCCAATGAAACCACAAGATACGAATACAACTATTAGGACCTATAATATTAACTAATAGTGAAGAGTATTTGAGTGTGAATGAAGTTAGAGTTTGAGCGTAGAGTTAGGAGCTCATAGTGACCAATAATATAAAACAAATTAGATTTAATATGAAAGTGATAGTCTGGGCCACAAATTGGCAATAAGTTTGATAAGTAAACGATATAGATTTCCGAATTGGCGATTTTCAACAAACAATTCGAGACATGCTTACGTACAACTGACTGGGAGTACAAACAGCTTATTATTAAAATGATCAAGACTGATTTTATCATGTGAGAACAATTTACAACAAGAGTATGTGTTTAAAATGAATTACATATCAGTTGTGCAGTTAGTTAATTTAAAGATAAACCCATTAGGGTGGCGAAGAAAACCTGTTTGTGGAATAGAGAGAACTTATAGAGAGAAAATATATTGAAACGAACTTATAGATGTTTTAAAGAGAGAGATCTCATAACAAGGAGTCAAAATAGGAGAAGGATGATTTTAGCAGAAATTATAAGGAAAAGAGATAGAAATGAACCTTGACACCAGGTCAATAAGAAACAGGAAGAGATTAGGAGCAGAAATCTAGAGTATTAGCCAATGGAATAGTAATGAAAAGAGAGCCCATGAAGAAGTTGTTTAGCACTTTTAGAAGATTTATAAATAAAGAAATAGAACAAAATTTTTCAAGTTAAAAATGTGATGAAGAAATAGTGAAGTGTGCAGATCAAGGAAGTTGGTCACACATTTTTCATCTTATTTTGCTTCAGTATTTGACGTAGAGGAATAGATTAGATTACTATTTTTTTCCAAAAAGTCTCAACACATACACGAGGCATAGACCTATTCTAGAGGGGAACTTCTCTAGGTAATTTTGTACCTAACGGAGGAGTTCCGAACTAAGGATATACGAACCCGCGGCCCGCCATATGCATATGCGAATGAAGACGGTCGATCTTAATCAGAAGCAGTCTTGTTTGAAGCACGGTAGCCGTGGCAATAACATAAATAGTTTTGGAGAACTAATAGTTCTTGTATGCATGTAACAAAATAGATTTACAGAATTTGGAAATTTGGATGTAAAAGATATTAAACCGTTTATTAGATCATATTGATCCAAAGTAAAGCAAGCAGAGCCTCGATAGGTTATAAGTAATTAAGGATAGAGATTTTTGTAAACGCAAGAGTTATGTACGCTAAAGACATTGTCAAACTAGGCTCTGTAGAGTTTTGTTTTCTAAGTTCGATCTATAACAATTTGGATAGAAGTACAGACTGACTGGATATCAGCTATTTTGTTTGTAGCTATTTATATAAGATAATGGTAGTAGGAAGATTTGGAAATTGTAGGACCAGTTAGCTTAACATCTATGGTGGTAAAGGTTCTGGAAAAGTTAATGAAAGTCATATAGAGAAATATTTAGAAGATAACAAGGAATTGTATGACTCCCAGCATGGTTCAGAAAGGGTGAGGTTCATGTCAGACAACCTTTTAGAATTTTATGGAATATCATATATCTGGAAAACTTAGGCATTGACAGAGGAAGATACAAGTTGAATATAAATTGTATATTTTAGTACTTTAGGCAAAGCTTTTTGATAAGGTTCCCCACATAAAGGCTGAAAGAAGAAGTTATTGCAATGTGGTATAAATAAGGTTGGAGTGGTCCACTGGTTAGGATTAAAAGTAGGTTGCGAAAACATTAGAAATCAGTTGATGTACAACTAACATGGCAAAAATATCATGTGGCTAAAATAGTGAAGAGTGGTGGTCCCACAGGTTTCAGTGCTGGGCCACTATTGTTCCTCATATTATAAATGATTTAGACAGGGCTTAAATGCAAGGTTTCTAGTTTGCAGAGATAATACCAAAGTGGCCACCACAGTAGGAATTGTGAAGGATGTATAGAAAGATTCAAAATGATCTTGATTATATATCTTGTTAGGGAGGGCATATGACAGTAGAGCAAATTATAGAACTTAATAATAGCTAAAGTGTAAAGGTTCTTCACCTAGGTTATCTCCAGATAAATTTTTTTAACTTAACAATAATGAATGTGGGAGTGATTTGGTTAAACTTTATATGGCTGTGCGGTGCAAGGAAAAGATTTAGCGTTTTGTGATTATCAAGACAGTATTTGAAAGTAGCTAATTCAGTGTTTTGTAAGCTAGAAAGTATTAGCTAAATAAGTATGTCTGGGCAATAATAAAAATCGCATATGTTGTTTATTCAAAGGAGCAGGAAGTTATTAAGTCGATACTGTATATAATATTGTGTTAGCTCTCCAGTAATGATGTAATAAGAGTAGGAACAGTTATGAGGCACCACCTAATATTTAATTAGAAAGAACAATAGATTGCTAAGAGCGATGCAAACGATATGTGCTTAACACCAAAGGTGCTTGAATTTCTGGTTTGAGTGAGTAAAGGAGCTATGAGGATGAGGACTGTGAAAGGAGTTAGGAATGTTTCTGTAGAAAGGCATTTCTCCGAGGGGACATGATACAAAGTCTAATATTTCTCATTTATATTATGTAATTGACATCATAGTTGATAATACATGAGACTAATAAATTTTTTCATATAAGTAAGAGCATGGACAGGTGACCAGGGGCATAATAAGAAAATTAAGAAGAAAGCATGCCATCGTTGAATATAAGAAAGCATGCATCAGTAATTAGGGTTGTTTAAAACTTTGAGTAGTTCTGCCACAGGAGGTTGTTGATGTGACTTGAATTGCAACATTTAAGAAAGGGTTGGATAGGTATATGGATGGGGTTGGGTCTCATATAATAATGTATAGACGAAGCAAATTGGGCGAGTTTTTCTTTACAGTAAGTTATTAATGTCGAACTGCATGCATGACCATAACTTAGTTATTAATCATGTGGATGGTTTGGGTATCAATATATATATATATCATTAGTTTTGAACTAAGCCAAATTGGTGGATTGTAGTTACAACAATTTAACAAGCCCTAGGGTGCTTTGTGGATTTGCATGAGCAATGTTTTGTTAGTGGGGTTGACTGGGACAGTCTCGACAGGCCCATGTGGCTTCTAACTGTCCTCTATATTCTTAATGTCTAACAGTAAAAATATTGAAAAGAAATGAAAAATTAGACAATTTACCTCATACCTTTAACATTTTCCCCGTGAAATTGCTTAAGAACGAAATACGATTTTGACGGTTAGTGATATACTAATGACCTTAGCTGTGATCATCCCAGTGAATTCTTGGGAATTTAATACCCAATATTGGCATAGGTACAAAATCCACTAAAATAAAGATGAATAATAAGTTTATTGTAGATTAGACTTTTTACGGCAACATCGAGTTATGGTACTAAATAAAATAAAATAGAAGACATAAGTGAAAGTATATATATAATAGTTTTTACATCCTAAAATAAACCAAAATAGAAAGAGATATGTATGTGGAAGTATATATAAGTAGTTTTTATATACCTTTTCTTTTTAACTTTTATGGTAATGGAATGGTAAATTAATTATGGAGTTAGTCCCTGAAGTTTCACTTTTCAGAATGATGGAGTTCGGAGTCGGTAATTTTCAAACGGGTGGAGTCGGAGTCGGAGTCGGGAAAATTTTTGAACACGGCCAAACCCTCCAGCAACTGCAAATAACGCTTGCGGCGAGTTTAATGGATCAACGTTGCCGTAAACTTAATCCTAACCTGTATAAAAAAAATATCAATTAATGACGCAAAAAGGTTATCAGTAAATGTTGATTAGCTCTAAAAACAATTAATATTTTCGTCAATCTATTAAAAATCTATTATTTCGATAAATATCATAAATATCGATCTGCATTATTTCGATAAATCTCGATCTACATTAAAAATGATGGTTATTTTGGTAATCAGAGTATCAAAAATTACTAGAATCAATCATAAAAAAGATTTTTTTTATAGAGATAATCGGTACCCCCTAGAGTAAAAAACTGTTCTAAATTCTTCACTTATGAATAAACTCTTCATCCGACTGGCATTGTTAATTTGTTACATCCTTTTTTCATTGTAAATAATCAAAACATGAAATACTCTTGCTTTACTTGCCGGATGGATATATTGAATAACATTTTGCAAACTTTCCACGCTGTGCCTATCTTATCCAATGCTTGAAACATTGCTGTGACTCAATATATTGAAAAGAAGAAAATACTTGGTACTTATCGAAATGTGAAAGTTAGGTCCGTCGTGATACCGCATACTAAAAGTTTTCCATATGGGTTTATCGAAGTTTGCTTTTTCTTGAAGAAAAATATTTTGTATCAACTTGATGGTTACATGAAACTTACTCTTTTATCTAAAATTTTGTATTGCAAAGAAAATGGGAAAAAAAAATCAAGTAAAATCTGATGAGTAAGTTGTTTGTTAGGTTCATCTGGCCCTATTTTTTATTTTTTACAATTTATACTGGGCTAAAACCTGGGGAAACATTTTGAGTGTCTATTAATTAACCAGGCTAATATCAGGTTTTCTTTCATCTTGCCTAAAAAAAATTACTTAGCAATCTTACTGCTTGTAACAGGAAAAAGGGTTTTTTTGGGGGGGTAGGGAAGGCCCCCCCCCCTGGTAGTTATTTTTTTGTTTATTAGGGCGGGGTGATTTTCTTTCGGTAATGTGCAGTTCTGGTAAGTTTAATCATTAAAAATGCCTATATTGAACTATAACATAAAATTGAACTTAAGCTAATTAAACATCAATTCGAATAATAATAAAAAAAATGTTACATGAAATTAGGCTAGACTTCCTTGAAGTAAGAATGCAGAAACCTCTGCTTATTGATACATTGTTAGCATTTTTATTTTTGCGATAATCAATACTTTTTACAATTATCAGCAATTTGATAGTTTTTACGATATATATATTATAATTATATATTATATATATATATTATATATATATATTTAGATATATATATATATATATATTACTATAATAGCGTTAAATGATTATCATTGTATAATTTGAATATTAGAAATGTCGAAAGACGGTAGAGAAGCCAACATTTGCCTACTCGAAACTGTCCAGTTAAACAATAGAACTAATCACCACTAAACATCTTCATACACATCTAAAAAGTACCCGTAGGCTTGTTATACTTAAATAGTATGCAAAAAGTCTACCAACTAAATTTAAATTTAGTAATAGTTAGTACAGAGGAGCTTCATCCAAATTTTTATAAAAATCAAAGATACCGAGACCTATCTAAAAAAATTATAATGAAGAATAAAAAAAAAAAATGTGGTAGTCTCTTTAGGAAAAAAAAAAGTTGCAGCTTCTCAAAGTTTTTAAAAAACTACCATAGACTTTTGCATTTTTGATTTATCCAGGTTTTCTTTTTCAGGCCCTCTAGTTCAGTTTATGATATGTTTTGTTAGTATACACAGAGAAAATCTATGTATACTTGACAAATTGTAATAACCTGAACTAGGATTGGCCTAAAAAGAGCACAAGGCCCACTAATTTTTTTATAAGAAAGGCTATAGGAAAATTTTAAACTTTGAGAGGCTGTAACCTTTTTTTCTAAAGACTTGGCTAAATCATTTTTATTTTATTTTTTATACTTCAATTATTATTTTTTAGAGTATAAATTCATCGTTTTTTTTAATATATATATTATATATATATATAATATATATATAATATATATATATATATATATTATATATATAATATATATATATATATTATTTTTTAAAATCTTATGAGAGAGTTCTTATAACTTTGAGAGGCCTATAAACTTTTTTTTTCCTAAAGAGGGAATAACCACATTTTTTTTTTTTTAATTCCATTATTATTTTTTGAGTAGCTATATCTTGAATGATTTTAATAAAAATTGAGGGTGAAGCCCTTCTGCATTACTACTACCTTAAATTTAAAAAAAAAAAATAAAATAAAAGAAATAGCGTCGGGCGGGGTGACTTGGACCACTTTAGGTATAACTTCGTCTCCCGACTCTCCCCTAATGCACTTTTTGGAAATTTTTTTTTTTTTGTAATCACAAAATAATGGTGCATAAAGCCACAAAAAATATAATGTAATTCTAATAATAAAAGTTTTATTAAAGTTGAAATAACCGAGTCAGCCCAACCGTGGAGGGGTGAAGCGGACCACCATTGAGGGGGTGACTCGGACCATCTGTTTAAATTCGTCTTTTACGTATAATTTCAATTTTATATTTTAATTTTTACTTAACCCTTTCAGTCCGACTGGGTCACTGGTGACCCATATTTTTTTATCGATATTTTTGGCTAAAATGTATCAATTTTTACGATTTTTTTTAAAAAATATACTAAAAGTATCGATTTATATCGATAGCAAATCACTCAAAATACCAAAAAAAGTATCAGGTCCTTACAGCGGTCATGCGAAGATGGTGTCGGAGACTCGCTCTTCAAATTTTAGTTTTTTGGTGAAGTGGTGGTTTGTTGGTGTTATCTAATTATTACACAACTTATTTTTTTCCTCTTTTTTTTTATGTTTTATTGTAAGAGAGGCCTTATTCATGTAACTTTTTGAAAAAAATGAGTCTATCACCGCCAAAATAGACTCCGTTTTAAGTGTTCCTCAGGTGACCCATCAGGACTTAACAGTCCAAATTCAAATATTACGATATAGTTATTATATTTATTATTATTATTATTATTATTATATTATATTATATATATTATATTATAATATAATATATATATATATATAATATATTATATATATATGATATATAATATATAATATATATATTATAATATATATGGTTCATGTTTATTTATAATAATATATAATATATATATATATATTATAATATATATATATATATATATATATATATATAATATAATATATCTATATATATAATATATATATATATATATATATGGGATGTGCCCGATATTCGTAAGTATTCGGTATTCCCGGCCAAAATGCCCGAATATTCGTATTCGGCTTTTTGCCCGAACTATTCGGCAGAATATTGAGCCGCTTTTATATTTAATCTATATAATAATTAAATCAACATAAGGAAAGTTATTTCAATTTAAAATTGAAATTTTAGAAACTTATTTTCCAAAAAAATAAAATATAGCCAAATTTTGTAGCCAATATGGCGAAAATCTTTGTCATTGTCAGATCCTATAAGGGCCTTTGGCATTTTTCAATATTCTAAAAAAATATAATCCTTGTAGTGGATATCGGGATAATGGACCAACATGTTAGCTTGGTAATAAGGGAGAAGTGGCTTGCTATCAATTTCAAGTTTTATTCACATGTTGCAACTATGCATTCACGTTCAATATTATGTCCTAGAAGTCCTGTTAAGATATTTTATTTACTTGCACAAGCATATCCTCTCAATTTTCACCATTCAGCAACGGCAGCTGCAACAGCTTTAAACTTTACAGATGCAGCTGAATGTCCAACAGCATAAATTTAATTCAAGACGTTTCTTCATGCTGGAACAGAAACTTATGATATGCTTAAAAGATGTTTGAACAAAAAGTTTCCCTATCCATTATACGCTGCTGAATGCAATGTGTTGACTAATTTTCAGTGGCAAAATTATTCCCAAAATTATTGAGCCTTTTGACAACATCACTAAAAACAAGCATTAAACGTGAAGTAACAGTCCCCCAAGTGATCCCTTCCATTTTAGCAATAAATCTTTTTTAAATAAGGAATTAAAAGCAAAAAGCTTCAGTGGAATAATTACACGTCGTTGAAGAGCTTAAGAAATCAGTAGAAAAAAAGACTTTCTAAGTTTCTATGTGGAAAATCTTTGTGTGTAGCTACTTTTCTTAGATCTGCGATTCAAGCTAATTTTTCAACATGAATCAGGTGAATCAGCAAAAAATATGGTCGTTGAGGCATGAAAGAAATGCATGAAAATTTCTGCTGACGATTCTGCTGACGATGATTTAACGTAGTGGGGAAAGTGAAGCTGAAGGTTCCATTTTCACTCCTTTTAATGGATTGTTTTTAAGAAATTGTGGCATCAAAATGTCGTCATACAGAAAAGTGAGAGTGAAAAAAGAAAGTCCCATTCTTCTACGATGTGATTATTGTACATAAAAAGTAAAAGCTACATACGGAATTACATCGCAAGAAATAAAACAAATATATAAGTTTGCCTACTTTTAGCCCAGTGAAGACAATGATATTCCCTTCATTGGTGAAAAACACTGAAAATAGTTTTATGAATTTGAAAAAAACTAGCAATAAAATACCTTTTAGCTCCACCGTCGTCATCAGTCCAAAGTGAAAGAATATTTAGAACAGAAGGAAATATTTATGAAGCCATAAGAATAGGTTATCCCCTGAGAATGGAGAACTGCTAATGTTCTGTCCTTTTAACCTTAGACTTATTCAATGGACGTTTAGTTTTAATATCTTTAACTACGAACTTTTCTTATTTTCAAATTTAATTATTTTTAATATGTGAACGGTTTGCTATAGGTAAGAATAGTTATTTACTTTTGTTATTACTTGTATATATAACACTGGAAAACATGAAATTTCTTGGACGGGCTGTTTTGCAATTGATTATATTGATGTGCTGATTTCCAAAAATGTAAATGGTTTTTTTTGCATATTCACATTGCATTTGTGAGATTATTGTGTGAAACACCTGATTTGGTAAAATTTTATGGATTTTTTTACCTTTTTCAAGAGGGTTTATCAAATTTGGATATATATATATATAATATATATAAATATAATAATTATTATATATATATATATATATATATATATATATATATATATATATATATATATATTATTATATATATAATATTTATATATATATATATATTGATAGATGGGTGAGAAAAACAAATCGCAATGATATGTTACATTATTTTTGATAGATATATGTTAAACATATAAAGACAACTATGATATAAGAGTATATGTGGACAACAATGAATGTAATAGAAGGAATGGGTTTTGTTAATGTAAACATACCTACCATGGTAGTAACTTCTCTTCGTGGACGATCTACTGTGCATAGCATCTGGAATATCCCTCATCAAGCTCAAACAATAGTCGGCCATCATATTAATATCCCACTTGTCCTGGTAACGTCCTTCCATGAACTTTAGATCTTGATGGAAGCGTCCACCCTGCTCATCACTCACATCGCCTAGGTTATCCGGAAATTTTCCTTAGGTGAAATGTAAGTAGTGCAACCTTTAATACTTATTCTACAATCCATGAGAAATTGAAACTGTTTTAGCAGTCCTGTACAATGTTAAGAGTGGTTCTCGGGCTTTCCCTGTTCCCCAGAAAATCTGTGCTTTACATCTGAAAATGGAATCCACGCTCTTGCCTCTAACACAGTCCATTGTTGTAGCAAAGGCAGCTCACGGAGGAGTGTCCGTAATTTGTGGGCCATCAATATCCCAGCTTTTTTTCTCGTCCCTCAGACCAGGAAACGTTGAGCATATATAGCGGAAGCATTCACCATCATGGTCCAGGGCCTCACAAATTGTTTCAATCAAACCAGTTTATGTGTGGTGGGGTAAGATGATGGTTTGCTCTCCTGTACAAGTGGTTTCAGTACGATGTTCCTGTCGCCTGGCGTCAAGGTTTCCCTTGGTGGCCATTCTCTTTTGGTCCAGTGCTTTGCCGCCCGGCTGTCCAATAGCACAGGAAGCAGGAATATTTGGTGAACCCTGCTTGCTGACTGAGCAAATGTTTACCAATTTTGGGGTCGACGCATATTTACCATCAATGTACCAGATATTGTAGCCTCTCCAAACTGTCTTGATTTTTGCATACTCCTCTCTCATCCGTACCGAGTACCCTACTGGAACCGAACCAAACCTGTGGCCGTTGTGTAACAACACACACTTTAAACTGCTCTTGGAAGTGTCAATAAACGGTCGCCTCACCTGCATCGTATGTTGGGAGTCCCATAGCGAGTAATAGGCCTGCAACTTCACTGCAATAAACAAGGTTACCATCTGACTGGAAGAACCTTCGCAGCTTTGCTTCTCTGTTATGATAAAATGTTACTCTTGTACCATGGTCCAGTAGTCCTTTTTCATGCAACCTCGAAGCAAACAGCTCAGGACAACTGCGGCAAATTCATCTCTCATAGAAGATCGTTCAGTTCACCCTGGGTGAACAATGACGGACCGATCCGACTGTTATTTCAAATGGATGATAGACATCATCCAGGTCATTGGCATCCATACATGTAGCGTCAAGTTACCACTGCTCCGAATATCGACTGAGTACTTGCTACTACTGTAGATATATTGCGGAAGGTAACGTCTATACAGCCTACGAGTGCGCACATGAATTTGTCATTCCTAGGGAATATGCAAAAACTAGGGATGCATGATTGCACGAAACGGGATGTGATACAGCCAATCCGAAATATATATGGAATCAGCACCTCCCCGGAATTACTATATATCTGCTACAAAAAGTCCATCTAGAAAAATTTCACCTTTTTTTTGTTGACCAGTGTAAGTTTCTTTATTTTTTCCCTAAATGGATGAACGAACTGAAATTACTATTCGGCCGAATAGCGACGTGATTATTGCCGAATATTCGGTATTCGGCCGAATACTTTTAGCGAATATTCGGTATTCGGCACATCCCTAAATATATATATATATATATATATATATATATTATATTATATATATATATATATATATTATTATATATATATATATATATATATATATATATATATAATATAATATATTATTATATATATAATATATATATATATATATATATATATATATATATATATGAACTTTTTTTAGATGTCAGATTCAAATGTGATTTCGCCCTCCACCCCTTCCACCTTCGCAGCTTCAACAGGCCAGCAGCCCTCCGCTTCAAATCGTGACTAGTTGCCGAAGGTGAAGAAAGCCCTATTTAGGAGGAAGCTAAGTATATGTGATGCCATCCGTATCTCAATTTTCCCTGGTAATGAATCAAAAGATGATCTTCAGTTCTCTGATGACGACGAAGACTACTACGGATGGCCAGCTGCATCGGCCATGCCTGATGATGAGGCAGCAAATGCAATATCTTAGAAGTCTTTGATGGGCAAGACACTGAGAATGATGGACCCCCTTCTCATCCTGTCCCTGCTTGTGTTGAACCCCAAGATAAGTGTAGCTGGTGGGATTCAAAGGAACACAAATATATGGAGATCGAAAGACCATTTGCTGTACAGATTGCTGTACAGGAATATAATAAGTACATGGACGGGTTGATCTGCCAGATATGCTCATCGAGCTATACCGGATCAAATTCAATTATTTGCTAGACCTTTGCATTGTCAATGCCTGGCTGTTGTACCGGAGGGTGCATGAGAGCAAAGAGAGCAGGAAAAACTTTATGCCATTTGTAGATTTCAAGATCGAGGTGGCAGAAGGTTTGCTGAACTATAAGGTTAGTGGTACCCCAAGAGGAAGACCGAGCACTACCAGAGTGGAGGCCAGAGCTGGAGCCAGGGTAGGAGCTTGGGCAGGAGCCAAGGAAGAAAAGAGAAACACAAGACCAAATCATGAGAACCCCCTTCTCATCCTGTCCCTGATTGTGTTGAACCCCACGATAAGTGTCGCTGGTGGGATTCAAAGGAACACAAATATGTGGAGATCGAAAGACCATTTGCTGTACAGGAATATAATAAGTACATGGGCGAAGTTGATCTGCCAGATATGCTCATCGAGCTATACCGGATCAACTTCAATTATTTGCTAGACCTTTGCTGCATTATCAATGACTGGCTGTTGTACCGGAGGTTGCATGAGAGCAAAGAGAGCAGGAAAAACTTTATGCCATTTGTCAATTTCAAGATCGAGATGGCAGAAGGTTTACTGAACTCTAAAGTTAGTGGCACCCCAAGAGGAAGACCGAGCACTACCAGAGTGGAGGCCAGAACTGGAGCCAGGGTAGGAGTTAAGGCAGGAGCCAAGGAAGAAAAGAGAAAACCAAAACAAAGCATTCTACTGCAGAGTCTGTCAGGTATGACAACGTGTCTCACTGGCCAATGTTTACCAAGGACAGGAAACAATGCAAACTTTGCATGAAACTCAAGACAAGTGCCATGTGCGAGAAATGCAAAGTTCATGAGTGCCTGGTCCCTCGGGAAAACAACACTGTTTCGTTCAATACCACAAGCATTGAGTCTAGTCTTTCTCTACCCTCCCTCGCTCATCCATATATATATATTATATATATATATATTATTATTTATAATATAATTATATATTATATATATATATATATATAATATATTATCTATAACACATTTTTTTTTTTGTTTTTAGCTTTTTCTATTACTTTTTTACTTTTATTTTAGCTGGAATAACATTAGAGCTATACGTATATATTTTTTTATTTTATAAAAAAATCTAGAAATTTGCATAACTGTATTTATTTATACCTTATTTGCGTATTTTATTTAGTAATTTATATTATTTATATGCAATAATTCTACAGTGCCAAATATTAAAAATATACTGTTAAGTCCGGATGGGTCACCCGTGACCCATTTTTTTTTTGGCACTAATTATTATTTTTTTGAACAAAAAAAAGGTCCTAATGTGTTATTAGGGTCCTATTTACCTTATTTAAAAAAAAAAAAAATTTTAAATATATTTTTTCATAATTCAGGACTGAAAGGGTTAATATAATAATTATTTATCATATTAAAATTCGTAATAAGTAATAAAAATGTCAATAATGATAAATAAAATACGAATATAAATAAGGTGGTCCGATTCACCCCTCTCCGCCCAAAAATTTTGACACTTTTTTGAACTCGTTTTTTTTTATTAAAATTTCATTTTTTAAAAAAATTTTCACTTAATATAAGTAACTTTTTATTACATTTAAATTAATTATACGTAATAAAAATGTCAATAATAATACGTAAAATACGAAAAACAATGGTGGTCCGAGTCACCCCTCCATCAATTTTTACGGCGGGGTGAATCGGACCAAGTTAGGCCCCGTTTTTTTGCCACTAATACTGCTTGGATCAAAAATTTACTTTGCCAGTTTAAAGCTAACATACTCGAGTGTATCCACTGAAAAAATAATTAAAATCGATCCACAATTTTTCATTTTATAACGAAGTTAAAAAAACTCACATTTTTCAAAAGTGAAGTTCTATTGAAGGAAATTTTGTACCCTAATTTCTAACATTTTTTAAAAATATAAAAACTTTCTAGAATTAAATATGATATAAATAAATCTTGTAGTACTACCGTGTGGCTATAAAATGAGCGAAATTTTTTATTTTTTTTTATTATTATTTTTTATTTTATTTAGAGTGGACCGAATCACCCCTCCTAAAGAGGCGGGCCTGGTTACCCCGCCCGACGCTATTACTTTCATTGTTTATTAAAAATTTTAAGATAATTTTAATTTTTTAAATTAGCTACCTAATTAAATGAATATCGTACATGTTTATATAACTTTTATCAACATTGTTGCCACATTCGTATTTTTACATTTCAAGGGGGAAGGAAGTGCCCCCACTTGCCCTGCTCCACGGATACCAATTATCTGGCGTTCTATAAAAATTAGGAAACAAAGAAATTTTTTTGAATTTCAGAAAACTTATTTACAGCTAGGGCCTATATATTAATTAGATTTTCATTCACCTCGCCTTATAATGGCTATATATATGCAGGAGTTCAGTTAAATTTTTAAGATAATTAATTAATATGTATGAGTCATTTTTTTTGAATAGTGTCAAAACTGGACCTGACAGACAAAAATAAATATGATTTTTGAATTCTGGATGAAAAAATATGTAAGAAACGGTTATTCTTTTCCTTGGGACAAATTCTTTGTTGACCAATGTAACTAATAAAGTAATCTCCTCATACTTAAAAAGCACCATACTCTAAGATCCTACCTATCACCAGAAATTTTTCCTATAATGCAAACCTTGGATTATAAAACTTTAATAATATATATATATATAGTATAAAAAATTTTTTAAAATGCAATATATATATAGGCTATATATAGATACTGTATTTGAAAAAACAAACAAACAGATGCACTGAAGGCATGAAAAGTGAACCACCATATAGCGAGGGATTACTGTATATTTATATACTGTACATATAAAACTAAAATTTATTCACACAACTGACTCAAGAAACACCTCCGCATACCAAAACAATACCATACTCTAAGAACATCTACCTGAAATATCAAACATGGAACAAACCTTGCTTTGCCAAACACTGGTAATACTGTCATGGCTCTACTCTGGGCACCACCCAGAATACAACTTTAATTATTTATACGATCTGCCCCTACTTTTGAACATCCAACAATTCATCTTTTAAATAATAAACTTCCTCTTAATAGACAAGCAACCATCTTAGGATTGACATTCGCCCCCTATTTAAACAACAACACATCCAAAGCCTCACATAAGTTAAATGCTCTAAAGGCATTAGCAGGATCTTACTTCGAACAACATAGCAACTATAGTATGCAGATAATATTTTGCCCCTTTTTAAACTATTCATCACCTGCCTAGGCCCCCACAATATAAAAATCTAGCATTCAGAAACTGGTAGTTGTCCAAAATAAACCCCTTAGGATAATAACTGACTGCCTCCCCACCACACCTAAACATCACCTTCAAACTGAAACAATCCTACTAATAGGGGCCCATCTCGACATGATAGGATGTTAATTCTATAGTAAATCACTCACACCCTACATCAAACACTTCAACAACCACCTCTACCTAGAATAAAAAGCTTCACCAGCAAAATACTATTCTACTATATACAACAATCGGCCCTCCTTCACCCCACCCGACATTCACATCATTAATCCATCCTACTTTCAAATTATTATTTAGATTATTTATTCAATAATAATTACTATAATAGATAATTATATATTTATATTATATTATATTTTATTATTACTTATTATATATATAATATATATACGTAGAAGAATATAGTATATATAATTAATATTATATATATATTATAATTATTATAATTATTAATATATATATATATATATATATAGATAATAATAACCCATAATTCCATAAAAAGGGCCAGATTAGAGAGTTATATCTCGAAATAATATATGAGTAGACTTTATTATGGAAAAAACTATATGATATACATTTATTTGAAAATCATTAGCGTACAAAGCTTGATTATATGGAAAGTCGGTTTTTAATGAATTAAAACTAATCGGAAGACCTAGATTAATACCGCATAGATATCGAGAAGTCTATAGGTCTCTTGGCCTCTAGATAATAATATAGTGACAGGTACGAGGGGGGACGTATCGTCCCCCTCTGATCCCCCCATTGCTCGAGCTCCACCCTAATAATGTATAGAATTTACAAATAAATTATCATAAATTCCCATTAGGTAGGGGCTCGAAGCATAAGCGATGTCAGTGCAGAGGGTATAATAATATAATTAAGGTGATAACGAAGCCCCCCCGTCGTAATATATATATTATATATAATATATATAGTATATATAATATATATATATCATACCTATATATAGTAAGGCCAGAAGGCCGATAGACCCCGACTCCTGATATATTTGCGGTCTACTCTAGGGTATTATATCATACTTCTATCATAAGAGGGGGTATTCGTTAGTTTAAATCAATAAAACGACTTACATACTTTAACACTTAGACTATATTCGTACGCGTATAACGGTTCCTTGATAATAGTAATTTTTATTATTGTCTGATAAGCATAACTATTAGTTTTTTTTATTTTATTTTTTTTTTTATTGACATTATCTGGTAATAAGCTTTTAATTAAGCTGCTATATCAATATAGACATGTAAAATGGATTTTATTCTGTAAGGTTTAATAAGTATGTTCAATTAACTATATATATATATTATAATATATATACATATATATTAATATTAATATATATATATATAATTATAATATATATATATTAAATTATAATTATAGTTATAATATTATATATAAATATATTATAATATATATATTATATATATATATAATATAGAGTATAATATAATATATTAAATTAATATAATATATAGATTAGCAAACTTTAACATTACCTGGCAATTATTACGGACAATTTTTTAATAATAAACACATTTTTCATAGTTATTTTTATTATATTCATTTTCTTTTTTAATATCAATTTATTTTAGTTAAATTATTCCTATCCTTATTTTATTTCTTTGATGCGTTGACTCTATTAATAAATTTAAATGATTGAGAAGATTATAGTGATTAGGCAACATCTGTATATCTAGTACTTATGACATGGGTTTCTAAAAGATTACAAAAAAAAAAAACCTTGATATATGGAAAGAAAAATATTACTAAGATAATTATCGATGTTCAGAATCTTATATATGAATTAATAACTCAACTTAAATTAACCGAAAAAAAAGCCAAATTCAACTAGCAAGCTAAAATTTTTTAGTTGTTATTTTAATAAATTTTTTAATTAAAACATATAAAAATTGTAACAAAAATTACAAAAAAAATCTTCATAATATAATATTTTGATTTATATATATTTACCATACTATAGATATCATTAAAATTTTTATAGTTTTAATACAAATATTCTAAGTTATCTAAGGACGATAATTTGAACAAAAGACAAAATTAGAAAATATTTTCATAGAAAATAAAAATTTTCTGTATAATAAAACAATGAAATTTCTAAAGTTCAGAAAAGTTAAATTTAAGTTAAAGGATTTTTTAATAAAATTCTTAGTTGAAAAGCTTCTGTTCAATAATTACAGAACTCTATTGACCACATAAAAGAATTTTCTAAATAAAATATTTATTTAAATCTAACTTTTCATGTTATAACTTATATATAATTATTTTTATTCCAATCAACAAAAATATGTTAAGATTCAGAATAAAATAATTATATTGATTTCAATAAAATCTAATTATTAATTTACCCAATATATTACTTAATTAGTTTAATATTTAGAGTATGGACCACCAGACCAATGTTAACAGCATTGAATGACGACGACGATAGAAATATAAACATTCTATAGAAAAGAAGTAAAATTGGTCAAGAAATATATTCTAATAAAGTTATATTTTTTATATTCTAAGAAATTGGTTCGAATTATGTAGCAAATTATCTACGTTTCGCCTAAGGCGAAAAGTTCTTCTTTATCAAGCGTATGAACAGGTCCAAAAAAAATTCAGATATTGTGTTATGTCTGAGGAAAAAAGAAGTGTCACTCGAAAGTAACATCAAAATTTTGCGCCCGACTTATGCTTATGATTAATTTTAGACCATGTTAAATTGATTCATAGTGGTTGTTAATTTTATAGGCAATGTGAATAGATATCCTATTAAATGATAGAATTCTTACAAATGGTTGGCTATAGAGAACTTAATATTAATAATAATAATAATTTGAATTTTATTGGTTCGAAATATTCAAAGAAATATTTTTTATAAATCACTTTTCAGCAGATAAGTTGCCATTTTTTGTATCTCGTTCCATGAAAATAAAACATCAGATGATTCTGTGTATCTTGAGCACACCGCAAATCTGAAATGTGTTAAATACATACATATCTGTTAGCTCATAAAGTTCAGTATTAATATTCACATTTTAAAAACTTTGTATAATAAACATAGCGAGTTTAGGTTTTTGTCACATGAAAAATAGATTTTTGAATGTAGTACCTCATTATAACTATATTATTTGAGATATAGATAGTAAATATCATTCTTATATAGGTAGATATCTTTACCATATTCGAGCAAATTCTATAGTAATAATAATATATATAATATAAATTAATTTACTATATATATATAATATATATATATATTATAATATATTAATAATATATATAATATATAT
The DNA here is from genome assembly GCA_015478945.1 of Trachelipus rathkii. NCBI lineage: Eukaryota > Metazoa > Arthropoda > Malacostraca > Isopoda > Trachelipodidae > Trachelipus > Trachelipus rathkii. Next base: position 27,635 of record JABUQX010080901.1, read on the forward strand.
ATAATTATATATAAATTATATATTTTACAAAGTACTGTATATAATAAAAAAGAAGCACGTAGAATACTAATAAATATATATATATATATATAATATATATATATATATATTATAGTTCTATAGCTAACTAACTTATTAGACAACCTATGTATACATATAGTATTAAACGAGATGACAAAGGAAGATTTTAAATTAGATATAATTGTTAAAACGGATTGCAAATCTCTTCATGATAATATTCGAATATGAAGTCTTATTAGGAAACATACCGAAATAAACAACTTACGACCACTATCACAGTATATATAATATATATATAGATTAACAAACACATTATTTAAAAATTGTTTAATTATGATATTTTCAGATTTATAATATAATAACTTATTTTTAATATGTTTAACAAATTTATATATATAAAGAATATTCCATATAAGTAATATATAATATAATGTAATAAAAATTATATATATTATAAAATATAATATATATATAATTAATGAATCGATATTAAATTAGCAAATATATTTGGCAGTATAGATATTTAGACAAATTTGTATAATTTAATATATACCAAATTATTTAAAAAATATGATGACATATTACTTATTTAATATATATATATAGGAAAATAAATATATATATATAATAAGATTTAAAATTTAAATTCTTCATATCTTTATTCATTATTTATTATATTATATATATAAATATATAATTATTACACTATATTTATATATTTAATAATTTATATACTAATAATTTATAATAATTAATATATATATTATATAATAAATTATAGTTTTATAAGTTAAATTATAATAGAAAAATATAAATATATAATAATAATAATTATATAATAATAATTAAAATAATATATATATATAATATATTAATATATAATAATATATTAATAATATTAATATATAATAAAATTGCAATTATATTATATAATTATAATATATATATTATATAAATATCAATATATATTATTATATTAATTATAATAAATAATATATAATATTATATAATATATATATTATTATATATATAAAATATCTATATATATATAATGTATTAATTATATATAATATATAATTATAAAATATATATATATATTAATTATAATATATTATAATATAATATATATATATAATATTAAATATAGTATATATATATATATATATTATTAATAGTAAACTCAAATATTAATATATTAATATATAATATATATATATTATATAATTATAATATATATATATATTAAATAGATATATATATATATAATATAATATAAATTAATATTAATATAAAGTTAATCACCACTGACAATAATTTTAGCCTGATTGGATTGATCTCCTCTGCTAATATATAATGATAATTATGTAACCAAATTAAAATTCATTCAACTCATCGTACACCTGCCAACATCAAATATATAAAAAGATGTAACCATAGTAAATGCCGATACCGATACTTAATTAATATAATAATATATTAATATATATATAATATATAATAATATATAATATTATATTAATATATATCTATATATTATATAATTATATAATATTAAATAATATATATATATTATATATATTAATATAATTATATATATTATATTTAATATAATAATCATAGATTAAATAATATTATATAATATTATATAATATATATATATATTAATATATTATTATATTATATATATATATTAATATATTAATATTTTAATATTATAAATTATATATTATAAATTAATATATGATATAATATATTATATTATTATATAATATATTTAAGAAATATAATAATATAAATAATAATATATATAGATATTATATAATATTATTAAATGTAATATATAAATATAAATATAAGATATAATATTATATATTAAACCATATTATAGTATAGTACTAAAAGCCAATGATATATATGAATATAATATATATAGATAGATATATATTGATAATATATAGTATATATATAGTAATTATATAGTATAATATATAATAGTATATAATTTATACTACGATAGGAGTAATAAGAGTAATATATTATATATATATAATATAAGAGTAATATATAATAGTAATATATATAAATAGTAGATTAGACGTAAGATAGATAGGTATAGGATTATGAAATATAATATATGAAGTATATATGGAAAACGAATAGGCTCTAAATACGTATATATGGGATTGGCAATATTAGTATATATATATATACTATATATTATATATATATGATATATATATAGATAATAAAAATAGAATTAGGAGATAGTATAAAACAGAATAATAGAGTATAGAAGTAGGTAACTATATATCAGAGCTGGCAACGCCTTAATTTTTGAGTGCGCCTGCGCGACGTTTAGCGCTATGCCACGAACTAGAGTGCGACCTAGCGCTAATGCGCCTAATATTTTGTCACTATCGAGCGCCGAATTCGCCTTTGCGCCTGCGACTTTTCGCCGGAGTGGGGACTGTTTGTAATTTTATTTGCCAAAGATTAACTTTAGTGGGAGAGAGATAATATTAAAAGCATGGACTTTATAAGGAAAAAACCGATTATTAATTTTTGTAATAAAACACCGTAAACTAAATATCTACACGTCCTCTTTCCTCCTCCATATCCTTTGTGGGTCATGAGTTTCGACGACCAAAGAGGAACATAGAATTACTAGCACTAAACCAATAAAATGAAAGAAATTTAAGCAAAAATTATTATTATTATATAATATATTATATTTATTATTATTTATATATTATATAATTATTATATTATATATTATATATTATATATTATTATATTATATTATTATTATATCTATTATTATTATATTATTATATTATTATTATTATCTCGATTCTTTTAAATTTGTCTGAATAAACTAACATCATTTACACGATAACTTGTAAATTATCGATGAGAGATTATGATGATTATTTGATTTATTACTTAAATATTTTACAAGCCCATAGCTAATAGTTGTCCCGAATTTATTTGTGGAGATATCCGAAGAGAGTCGCCCATGACTGTAATCGCTGCCGGAGTCGTAGTTAATTTTTATAATTAATATAATATGGCCCGATATATAGCCTAGGTAATATCGGAGCTTAAGCCTGATGACTACGGTAAGTCACGTAAGTAATATACGGATGCTATATAATACAGAAGCTCGTAGAATCACTGATAAGGCCGGTAAGCTCAGAGACCGGTAAGGCCGATGATACTATATATCGAGCGAAGCTATTAGTATAATACCGGTATATAATATGTATATATAATGATATATATAGTAATATTATATAAGTTGTATGAACAGGAGTGGTGTTCTGTAGTACAAAATAGGTAATATATACTTATAAGTTGGATCTCTTATAGATATAGTATATAACTAATATAATATATACATTAATATATATATATTATATATATGAATAATATATATATATATATTATAATACTAGTATATATATATATATATAACTATTCTATATATTGGCATTGAAAAACCATTAATTTGAATATATATATAATATATACTATATATTATGTAATATGTTAAATAATATATTATAATATGTATATATATAAATATAGTATATGAATAAATCTAATATATATATAAATATATAATTAGATAGATATATTATTATAATATATATATAATCTATATATAATTATAATATATAGTATATTTATATAATAATGTTTATAGTAATAATATATATAATATATAAATTTAATAATAATAATAATAATAGCTTATATAAATTATATATATGATTATATTATATTATTTATATATAAATAAATATATAATTAATTAATCATCGATATATATAAAAAATTTATAATTAAACATAAAAAGAAGATTATAATTAAGTAAATATTGATTAACAAGTTATTTATTGCCAATATAACGATCGCTGCCAATCTATAACCTGTTGCTTAAGCTTATATATTAAAGAAATGAGAAATTTAGTTTCAAAGATTATTTTAGGAAAAAAGGTAAAAAATAATGGGATATATTATATATGTGATGGTGATATATATATATAGTGAGTAATATCGCAAAATCCGATCTACTGTTTCATTATATATATAATATTTGTATAATAATAGTTTTGGATTTAGTATTGTATTATTAATATATAGATAATATAAGCCTTACTATACTTCATATCATTTATTTTACTACTATAATAGATAATATAGCATTTTTTAATTAAACATCAATATAAAATTAATATACTCAATAGTATTGTGAATAGTAGAGTATTAATTTAATGATATATGTAGGTAGTAGAATA
>JABUQX010080902.1:0-26503 GCA_015478945.1 Trachelipus rathkii
GTCAGAATATGTCTGTAGTTAACTTTCTTAAATGTAAGCGTTGCTATCCGGTTGCAGTATAGTCGAATGGTTAGTATATAAAGAATCTTATTTTTTATGTTATGTTCTATACTGAAAACGATACTCTCAAAATGGACAGTTGAATAATAGATCAATCAGATCAATACGGGCCCCTGGTAGGGACGAGGCGTTGGGAGGGGTTGATGGTTTGAATTTACGCGCGATTTACGTGATTTACTGTTTACAAATCAGTAACACTATTACAATTTTGCACTATGATTATTTTATTCAAAGAACTTATTCTTATGTTCATTTAGGATATAAAACTTTTGTAGCTAGTTACAGTTATTCATTGCCTCGGTCTGCTATGATGAATAGATCAAGGTTATATAACATTTTTGTGTTTAAAATAAATTACTTGTTTTAGAATAATGATTGAAAAAGTGTGAAATAGGTTACGTTTTTGTACGGTGTTAGGTACTTAGTTACTTTACTGTGTTAAGTATGGAACTTTGCTGTTAATGTTAGTGTTTATTCTAGGCGTAAGGTGTCGTCAGGCTGTTTGTCTTGTCTGTACATACTACTTCTGTAGTCTAGTCAATGAGTTTTGGTATGTTGTGCTTTATTAATTGTGAAAACTAATGTTACTTAGTCTGATATATTCGTTATCCTGACATATGGCGATGAGCGTGCGATAGCGTGACCTGACTATCAATACTATCAATAGCGCTCACTCAATGGGGAAGAGGCTGGGAGCGAGATGGATGGTGTGATTTACTGATTTACTTGATTTACATACATGGCTTATCACTTCATGAAACTTATATTACTGGAAGGATATGTTTGGAATAAAAACTTTATTTTTATGTATGTTGGATAAAACATGTGTATTTGCACGCTGGGATTATGATTATTTTAGAGCTGAGGTTAGTGGTTAAATTTTGTTTGAAATATAGCTAAAATACAACTTTGTTACGTTAGCATATATCGTGGTTGTATGATAGATTCGAATCAAGCATGTCTTTCTGCCTAAAATTCGATTACTGTGTCAAGGGTTAAGATAAACGTTAAATATCTGTTTAAGATCATCTTTGAAAGAGGCTGGTCGTTAAACTGGCGGACGCTAGCGACTATGAATAGTTACGGTTTGCACGTGAGCCGCAATAATGTTATCATAGCTTTCTACATAGTCCTTAAGTTGGAACTTTTTGTTCAACTTGCTCATCAGTTTATTCATGCTGTAAGTTGTTTAGCGTATGTAGTTCGCACTCATTATTCTTTTCTTGTTCTATGTATATGCTATCGTTATGTTACTTTTGTTAAATTACCATGTTAATAGTAAATTAAACGAATATGTTATGCTCAGAGTATGTTTTACAGAAAGTATGTAAAGGTTTACGATTTTGTTTATGGTTAATGGACCAGTAGGGTGCGGTACAAAAATTAGATAATAATTAATTATGCTCGTCATAAACTTTACTCTTCACACAAGAGCTGACAGTGCAACTATAATACAATTCCTTGTCCAGGTCTCCCCGTGACAAAGACAATCCATCTCAACAACACTTATTAAAATTCTCGACCTTTATTATATATTAGTGTGCCGACCTCCTGTTGGATAAGATATCGCTGTACAATATTGCAATGCAATCAAAAACTCAAGACTTACCAACGTGTCTCCTTGGAGATCTTCCTAAGTAATATAATGGTACGAACGATTCTGTTTTTATTAATGAAAACCAAAACCAGTGTGTCATAGTCACTCAATTATCACTATGAATTTACTGACGTGATGATCAATGCTTTGATCATAAAATAACGTCTAAAGGAGCCTGATCTCAATATATGACCGAATTGGAACTCCTAATAAAACTAAACAAAACAATTGACCTCCTCAGGAAAACAATCGGAGACAGAATAAAAAACCACTGGTGGAATGTTTAAATAACCCCTTTAATACAAAAAAAAAATAAGTTAAATGTGTACAGCCCTTTTAAACAATGAGAAAAGTTTACACATCCGTGAATTATAAAATAAATATACTGAGATAGTTACTGTTTTAAACTCATTTCATATGTCGAAGAGAATATTTCATTTTATCCTTTAAAATCTATTATAATCACTATACCACAATATATATATACTGTACCTGTATATGCGTAAAGTATACATTTCATTGCGCATGAAAATGATAGTAATACCTATAATATACTATATATATACTAGTTAATATTTAAGTATAGTATAGTATATAATAGTATATAATATCATACGTATATATATATATATATTATATATACTATATTATACATATATAGTACATATATATATATACTATAGATATATATATATATATATACAACCATTTAAATGAAAGCTTACACAAAATATTAACATTAGATTTATATACATACTTGAACAGGCTACATACTAAATAATATATATATATGATATATATATATAATATAATATATATACTTATATTATATATATATATATATAATATCATATTAATACTAATATAATTTATACTAATATATATATACATAATAAATATATATGCGCAAAAATGTATATAAAAAAATTAAAATATATTGCATAAAAAATGCATAGTGTAAATTTTCTAAAAACAATCTTTGTATTAAGACCAAAATATTTAACATAATCGAACTTTATTGAAAAAGTCTGTTTTTAAGTGTGAACAACAGCTGACGACTTTTAAACAAGCAAGTGTTTGAGATGTCTTCTTAATAGAATTAAAAAAAATTATATTGATGTGTATATAATAGAATAATGAAACATTGATCAGACTAATATTATATAAATAAAAAGAATGTTCATAACAACATATATATATTTAATATAATAAACAATGGAAAAAAGTTTGTGAAAAATATTTATTAGAAATAAAAGCTTACCTGCAGGCGACAAATGGCAATAATATCGGCTGCAACAAATCCTTTACAAATGCGTACATGTAGACTAAGCACAGAAATGTGGACACAGTAAAATATACTAAAAACAAAATTCATGATAATACGCTGCTGATTACATTATCCAATGAAATATAATTAGCATTATTAAACTTCGCTACAAATTGCTACACTACAATATTAATGTTTAAAATAAAATAAAAGATTTAATTTCACAATAATTCACCGGATACAACCTGCAAATGTAAAACTGAACAAACATAATAAACATAAACTAAAGTGATCGAGCAATATACGAGACATGTAACTACCACTTAACACCATCTATGAACAAATGACAATATTGAGCGGAAAAAGTTGCCAGAAAATGCTCGACCTCAGTTTTGAATACCAGGCTTAGATTTAAATGCAGGTGACAGTAGTAAGGAACAAAGAGAAAGTAGAAACAGTTAGATTGACATGATATATACATTAATAATTAAAAACAGTAATGAAAAACTAAAAGTATATAGACAAATCTGGAAGAGAAGGGCTGCGTGGTAATCTTAAGACTTTCATATTTACATTAAAGAAACTTAACAATCTTTTCGTCTCGGTCGAATAAAAAGAGAAAATGATTATTGAATCTTTAGAAGCTTCACATTGTCTTAACAATAATATTTTCATTGTTATTACAATTAAAGACATCATACAAATACTCTTTCGTAAGTATACTATTCTAAATAGTTATCGATTACTGATGCCCTAATACGCTATCCAGCGATCATATATACTGTCCTATTTATATATAGGTATTTCATATCATATATATATATATACTATATATATATATATAACATTATCTATATATAAAAGACATATAATATCATATATATATAATATACTATTATTTATAGTGATATTCCAAAACAGGTCTACTATTTACATACTATATATAGTATATTATAATTATACTATAATATTATACTAATACTACCAGTCCACTTAAACAGATTAATATCAAAACCTATTAAGAAAATAGTATTTAAAAGTAATTTACATGTATTCATGATGTTTGCCGCAGCTGGTGAACGCTGAGCTTTCGATCTCTTATTTTACTGGAATCCTACTAGTCGGACGTTGGTAGTTTTTGAAGACTAAAAAATTTACTGAAGTTGTTAAGATTCTCTAGAATGATTGTTAAAATGAGATATGAAGTAGAAATAAATTTTTGAGTTCATATTTTTAAAAAAGGTGTGGTCTGGAAAGAATGTTGTTAAGTGTGTGATCAAATGTATATTCACCTTTTTTTTTATATGTTAAATTAGGAAGATTTTTTAGCATAGTGATTCGATGAGTTTGTGCGTTTTGGTGGGGTCGTGTGTAGATACCCTGTAGCGATGGGGCACATATCATTTGATGTTGATGTGTAGGATGAGATTGGATCTATGTGTGTTAGAGCGGAGTTTTGAGAGTCATAAGAGAAAGATCATGTTTATGTTGGAGAGATATCTTCTTTTGAAGTACAGCTGTTTCCCTACTGCTAATGTGAGGCTGCATTTGATAGCATGGGCATTCTAGTGCTTATGCGATTGTGGATGTATTTCTGTATCGATGACGTGGGTGGTGTTGAAGATTTCTTTTTAGAACCCCGGTGTTAGAGGAGTTAGTCTTAATGTGACGGTTAAAGTTTTAAGAGGATATTTGATTGCTGTTGGTATATGAGGAGATGGGTAAATTAGGTGAAAAGAGTGTGTGTTGGTCTCGGGGGTAGGGTTGTAGAATTTAATTTTTTGCTTTTTTAAGATGATCATTTTGATTGATGTAGTAGGATTACGAGAGTTCATTGAAAGTAATTGAAAATTTATTTGATTTCATTTTTGCGAAGAGAGAAGGGGAACAGATTGCGTAAAGCTCCTTAAGAGAGAGCGGGTTATAAGACAGCAGACTTTTAATTGGTTGAGAGTGCTCAGTCCCAATGTATGTAACGATAGGTTGAAAGTAGGTGTGTTGCCGCGTAACCACGCTAAAGGTATAGGTAGGGACTATTATGCCAGAGAGGAGGGTATCTAGAAAGTAGGGTGTGGTTATTAGCAGAGTGCCCATTCGTGAAATTTATATTTTAGGGTGGATGGAGTGATTGGTCAAGTATGAGAGTTGTGTTGGTGGTTAAGGGAGTGGAGATAAAAATATTCATCCACATAGCGAAGCCAAGTGGTGTTGGAAGGAGAGGGTGGTTTAGTATGAAAAAGTGTTCAATAAGTTCCCATGAATATGTTGCTAAGTATGGGGAGAAGAGGAGATCTGCAATATAGCCTGAATAATTTATTTGTAGACAAGATAGGTAAAAATTTGGGGCAAAAAAATTTGTGCTTCAAGGGCGTGAGTTAAATTAGTTCTTTGAGGAAAGGAAAGGGTATCTAGGTCGTGTAATTGTTTTCGTAAGAATCTTCGAGTAAGAATTGGTGAAGGGACAGTACGACGTGAAAAGGAGTGGTAACGTCCAAGCTGAGAGATGTGGTTATTGGGGCAACACATTATGAGTTTATATTGAATTAAGTCTCCAGAGTTTTTGTGTGGGGGGGGGAGGGGGTGAGGATTTTTTTATTATGTTCCTAGTTAAAGGTTTCAGTTGTTTTGACAACATGAGTCAGAGTTATAGTAACAGAGTTAGTGTTGAGATGATAGTCTGACGGGGATGTTGATTTTTATGTGTTTTAGGTACTCCGTAGAATTTAAGGTATACGGGGAAGCTTAGGTTTTAGATACAGGGAGAATGTTTTGGTGGTTTTTTGTATGACTTAAGTTTGTGATTGAAAGTGTTGTGTGAATTTTGAAGGGGGTTTTTATTGAGTAAAGTGTAAGTAGATGTATCATTAAGTAGTTCTGTACATTTTGAAAGATAATCATCTTTGTTTTTTGCCTAAAAATTCTGTTCCTTTATCTGACCATGGTTATTACCAAAATTATATTTTTTTTCTTCAGTGAGATTAGTGCATCATAAATTTTTTTGGTGTTTTTAATTATGAGCGGTAGCGAGATTATTCATCCAAAACAATCCTTTTATAGAAATCATGATAATTGTTAGAGTATATTAAGTTCTTTTTTTCTTCCCATGTTTGCGAAATCTGTACAAATTGAAGGAGGTGGTCATTTTTTTGAGGTTGACAAGGACAGACCATATACTTAAGAAGTATTTCCTCAATACTTGTTTATCATAATTTTGTAACTGGATAATTCTATCCGCGTTAGGTTATCGCCCCAGGGGCATGTATATAAGTTTTAATTTGAAGGTCCAAGTAATCTTTCTTGAAAGAGAATGAGACATCTTTTGAAATTATTGCTCTTGGTCAGTAAGTTAGAATGAAAATCCAAAGTCTGCATTTTGGGAAAATTATGGTACCCTATGAATTGCTGCACTAATCCTTTAAAAGTGGTTGAAAACCATTTTGTGCGATATGTTTCGTGACTTCAGTTTTCACAGTAGGAAATTTTGACGCCAGGAGGTGCATTTCTCTGTAGTACATTCGGAAGCTGAGTCGATCAGTCTAGAAAGGGTTTATTCGGTATTAAAGTTCGGTATACGAGATTTTTAAGACAGTCTTTCAAAACATAGTTTATATAATATTTGCAAATATTTTATATAAGTCCTGAATTGAGAATTTTTTCCTAAGGATAAAGTATTAATGTTGTACCGGCCCAATGATAAAATAAGGATCGGATAAGCTCCGTTCAACCAAAGAGGCACCATGCTAAATTACTTTTTAAAATATATCTTAAAGATTTATTGATATAAATATTTAAGCCTTCATTTCTTTACTACTAAAACAACTTGGCGCGCAAAAAATTGCTCTCGATTATACCGTACAAATAAACATGCAATCCTTAAAACTTTACCCTGTTCACACATTAAAGACTAACCTCCTTCTACATCGCGTTCTCTAACACTTCAAACCACCCGACTCATATACGAAGAATCTTAACATCTCACAATGCATTCAATCCATGCTTCCCATAATGCACCTCACATTACAATGAGCTCGAGCAAAGACTTGCAAAAAAGACTACCTTCTCAACATAAAACATGATCTTTCTTATGACTCTCAAAACTCCGCTCTATACCACACATAGATCCAATCTCTATCATAACATCAACACAATGATATGCGCCCCATCCTACAGGTACTCGACCCCCCAAACGCAAATTCATAGAATCACTATGCATAAAAAATCTCCTAATTTTAACATTACAAAAAGCGTTGATATACATTTGATCCCACCACTTACACAACATTCTTTCACCACAGCCTTTTTTTTTAAAATATAAAACAAGATTTTTTTTATTAATTAACCTTCTCATTTCTTCTAATTTTATCTCATGTTTAATTGTTACAAAATTTCCATTAAAATTTTTACTTAGGTCTTCAAAATACCAAAACGTCCGAAAGAGAGTCCAGAAAAATAAGATCGGAAAGCTCACGTTTCGACAAGACAGTTCATATGAAGACCATGTAGAATACTTTTAAAATATATTCTTAAAGATTTAATTGATTATTAAATATAAGGCCTATACTATACTACTAAAAAAACTTGTGCGAAAAAAATTGCTCTGATATATACACTATAGATAGAGTATATATAGTACTATAATATATACTATATATATATTATATAAAAGAGTTAACGCATTGTATAGCAATTATATTAGTTTTTTTTACTATATACTATCATAGCATATAACTGTATCATATACAATAAATAACTGTTATATTATGATATTATAATATATTTATAAACGCTCCATATAGTATATATATAGATTTATATACGCATTAATATATATATTCTATATATATTTATGCTATATATCTTGGGAATTTCATTCTCTAGAATAATATATAGTAGTATTCTATATTTGAATCAGTCATTTAAGATGCTATCTTCCATTTATTGGTTCTGTTTAAAGTCTATTATCCCAAATCCACATATATATATTTATATAGTGTGTATATATATTATACTATACATATCATATAGGCATAACTACTATATTTTCAAATTTTATTATCTAGATATTGACACTGCTTTCACCAAGTTTCCTGACTCTACTGTAATTTTGAGAGCGTCGACTCGTCATGACCCAAGTCACGTTCCCTCCTCGTTCGTCTCTCTGAAACAACAACTCTCAACAAATCGTGCCACCACCAGAGCTGCACTTGTATGGCAGGTTACCATCTGGCGTCGGACGGTGCCGTGAATCTCCCACCGGATATGACCTCCGTCGATCAAGTTAACCTGTCAGTTCCGCCTCCCCGGCACCGCTACTGGGCCCTTCGATGAGCACCTATTCAAGAGCACCCTTCATCTAACGCTCGTACACTATGCCCGCGCGCGTCTCCGATGCAGCAATCTACAGAGCTGCCATACGTTAATTCCATTGAGCCCCACACGCCATCAGGAAGATCGTTTTAAATGGGCGACTGGTTTAAAGAATGTGTTACGAGTGAACCCTTTGTCCTATTTTGAGTAAATGTGCATAATTTGAGTAAAAGATGCGTATATGGAACTGCGCAAAGGAATTGTTTTTGATTTGTTTGTGCGAGAAGGTGCTCCTTTGACATAGCTTCTGTTAGTGCTCGATGTCCTTTAATTTATGTGTGTATGGGTTGTATAGGAATTTTGGTTGCGCCTTTTGGTAGGATTTTACGTGTGAATAAAATTGGGTGAGGGATAGGTTTAGTTTTGTAAATGTGCACGAGAAAGAAAAGCAGTAAAAAGAATTTTGTTCCAAGTTAGGTGAATCAATTGGACGCGGCCGCAAACATATGCCTCGTAGGTGCTCTAATAAAAAAAGGCTGCTGTGAAGAGGCTTCTTTAACGAGATTTGGATGTGTAGAGCGTACCGTGTGTATTAACCGAGGATCTAGAGGTTTGAGTTTTAATGATCATTAGATCTGAGTGGTATGTTAAGTATATGGTTTATATAAGAGTTAGTGCCTAATAGTGAGTAGTATAACAGTATTGATATCGTGAGTGAAGTGATAGTAGAGTGGAGATGAAAGGTATAGGTATAGTAGGTCAATAGTATATATATGTAACGTTTTCAGTATATATTAGTAGTATCATGTACGACTGGATCAATATGTGAGTATATATAAACTGAGAGGGTACTAGTATCATGTAAAATGTTTATTATATAGTATTTATATATTATTTGAATTGAGTTTATTTTTTTTTGAATAATTACTATTAGCTTTTTAGTATAAGATATTTATATATTTAGTAGCATGAAAATAAACCTTCAAATTATAGCCAAAGCGGCAGTCCATATATATATTATATAATGTACATTAACAACGCAGATTCCTTATAATTCGTCAGTTACAAGAAGTAAGAATATGTGTATAAATAATGATTAATAAATAATACATAATATATATATAATAATGATAATATAATAATAATCTCCTCTATAATTCTACTTTTATTTTCCCAATATAATTAAATAATATAGTGTTTGCTATAATAGTAGATTATGTAGCCCTATTAGAGTGAAGTACATAGATGATTACACTTACGATTACTGATTCTTACCTATTCTAAAGGCCTATGTATAGAGATGGTTTTAAAATTATTTAATTATTTACCTCCATTGTTCATAAATATATCCTAGTCCATTCCATTAATAATCAACATTAACACGTTCTTCTACTACTCTTCTCTTCTTATGTAAAAATAATTGTGTATATACTATAACTAAATTTGTATTACCACCCTTTCAGATAAAGGCTTAAATTTGCTACCTAAAGCAAATCGCCACATTATACTATATCAACGAATATTACAGGAAGAAAGATCGCCATTCTGAACACCCCATTTAAAGCGATAAATTCAAGTGTATTGTGTTCATTCTGACCTTTGTGTTGTTATTTATTTTTTATTTTTTAGTATATTTAATATTTATCCGAATTATTGCTATAATTCACTGTTATTATTATTAAAATTATGATATTTGAGTCTCTGTAGTAATTTACTTTGTTTGGAAGTTTATCATAAGAGAATATTACATAGTGATACTTTGCTACTATTTGATGATCAATTAATTATATTGATTGTAATTCTAATATATATATACTCTATATGCTCGATATATTTTCTATTCGACTTTCTCATCTTATGTGTATTATTCACTCTTCAATTGTAGATAAGTTGTAGTTTATATTATTGTGTAATGAAATATTATTAAGATTATTAATTATGTAATATAGATATTATTCTAGTTTTATTTCTCGAAGTATCAATTATAATGAGGCAATTTCATATGTTATTTAAAATCGATGTATCATTGTTTGTATAGAATTTGATGTAGAATTTGAGGTATAGTTTATATGTTAATATTATATTTATATTGATGTTTTCTGACAGTCTATCAGATAGATAAGCAAAGGTGGTGTGACTCCAGTTTACGCTTATACCATGATGTGCGTAGGTTTGTGGTTTTAGAGAGAGTTTAAATAAATAATAGTATATTATAAGATGGATAGCATATATGGTTTGGTGGTATAATTATAGTATATTCTATAGAGGAATTTGGAAATATAGGATCTCAAAGAGAGGTATCCTTAAGAGTAGCTAATACGCTGTTACTTATGAAATAGAACGCTTCGTTACACTGACACGTCGCAACCCTATCTAATCTATAGTCATGCTCTTATTTATTCTGAATTATGCAATGGCCTATAGGGGAATTATAATATATTATTAAGTTTTAAATTCCTAATTAATAAATATGTATTATGAACTTACTTGTGTTTTCTCCATTTCGTTTTGCACTATAATTGTTTTATTCCAATGATGTTTCAGATTAAGCTATTTTATTTTTTTTATATATATAAATGGGCGATGATCCCTATACAATCATTTCTAACTGGATTAAGTATAAGCTTGCTCTTTAAATCTATTAAATGGCATTAGTTATATTATTTTCTCGATACACGTGATGTACTATAATAGTATTTGTCAATAGAGAATTAAATTTGCAGCATTCAGATAATCTTAAACATATAATGTAGTAAAATATTATACTAGTATTAATTCTTACTCTATCGGTATTGCTGATTTTTTGACTTTGAAAATGAGTAATTAAACCTAGCTATTACTTAATTCATCTGAAAAATGAAATTATTTTACTTGTTTCAATTATATAAAATTAGAATATCAACTGACTTTAAATTATCACAAGAAAAACATAATAGTATTATATCGATATATACATATCTAGTTATTAGTTTAACAGATTTGTATTACTTTTACTGCTTATATTTTATTTTACGACTTATTAGAAGTATATAACATTTATTTTGTGAATCATCTGAAGATCACCAATATTTAATCAGTAAACCCATTTATATTTATGGCGAAAAAATAGTAATCGTTAGAGAGAATACTTTCAATTTACTTGGAATTTTTTATTAAATCTTTTATTTTAATTTAATTATAATATATTGTAATATTTGCAAAAAACTTTATTTCCATATAAGATATATTTTTCTCAATTTTGTCCAATGCAATAATGAAACATAAACTATAAACAAAAATTAGGTAAAAAATTGTGATACTAGGTAAATGAATGATTCAAGAATTATTTATTCCTTTAAAAAGAAAATTTTTCATATTTTTAAATATAATTATAATTTTATTAATTTTAATAAATCATGATTATGGTAATTATATATATATAGATATACGTATATATATAACTTAATATAGTCATCAATCGGGATAGTTTAATATTATTCAAACTTTATGTCAAATGTATATTATTCATCTGCACACTCTTTTTAAATACGACATTGCTAGGTGCACAATAAGACAATTGGTTAGTAATAATTTACTTGCATTTCGAAGATGGTACATTTTTTTATTTCACTTATAAATGGATTATTCCATTTTAGGGTATACTTTTCATCTGTTATATATTTTTTACATTGAGATGTAAAATTAGTGTAGATAAGGATAACGTCATGGTATGAGGAACTAAAAAAAAGACAAAAATATATAATCAGGTAATTGTTGACTTTAACATTAATAAAATCATTTATATAAACAAGAAATATATAAATTTTGTTAAATAAATTAGAGTATATATTTATTATATGAATAGGTGAGATTAACGTATATCGGTCAGTTAATCATATATATGTATTTTTGCATAAAGGAAATTTTGTTATATAGGGCCTTTCAAGCACATTTTTATATAATATAATATAGGAGAATATCTACTGAATGTTAAAATAGATTGTTCTATTGAACGGTTTTGCTGAGTTAAAAGAGTAGTATAGCATAATACTAAATATATAGCAATTTTAAATATTATACTATATAAAGCTATTATTCTGCACAGTATTAGAGTATTTAATATATATGAGCTGAGCATACTCACATATACTAGATCATTATAATAGCTATTATATATTACTAATATATATATATATATATAATTAATATATATTATAATATGTTAATATATAATATATATTATATATACTATAAAAGTATATATATATATATGAATATACTTAGATACAAAATTGATTGTACTTTAGATTAGTAATTGTATATATTATAGTAATAGGGTGGCTCTATAGATTTTTATAATCTATTGGGAGCTCTCTCCTTCTCACTCCTACTGTATATTCTCGTCTTACTTACTTATTAAAAGTAATACAAATATCACGAAATAGAGTGTATAATCATAATCAGTCCAGTAATATTACAATATCTATGTATATATAGTCAGTATATATCATTGAATAAATTATTATTTCGCTTACTTACTTATTACATATATTTGGAATTTTGGATAATATAATTATATTAAATACATATCATTATATGATGATACTGTAGTAAATATTGATTAATACTATAATCATCAGTTTCATGAGTAAGAGGCAATTTAATAATATTCTATCAAAATTCTAGGGATGATTAGGGATTATTTAATTTATATAGTAATATTTATTTATTAATTGTATTTATATAATATATATATTTTATATATAATTATATATTAGTAATAATTATAATTATATATATAATATTATTATAATTTAAACCCAGGCAAATTAATCTTAAAATTTATACATTTAATTCACTAGTTATAGATTTAAGTTATAACCAGAGCAGTGAAATAGGATTAAGTATCATATGATTAATTAAAATGTTATTCAAATGGTTAGTTTATTTTATTAATAGGGGTTATTAGAATTTAAATTTTAAATTTTTGGGGGTATCTGAGATGTGCATAAGAAAACATGTTGTGAGTGTTAATTTTTTTTTTAATAATAAGGATTTTTTTTGAATTATAGATACCTAATAATTTTACATCCTAACAGTATAAAAATTTTATAAATACGCTGATTATTAATACACTACTAGTTGTATATATGCAGTACATACACTGCTAAAAATTTTTAATACCACTGAGCTTAATTATCGGGTGATGAACGGTAAAGTCAAGTCACGTTTTTATAATATAGGCAATTATTCAGACTGGCTAACGTAATTTCATTGTCATTTTTGTTTGATATTTTTAAATCTATTTATATTTAATTATGTTAGATATATTTTTCTTTCATAATGTTAAAGAACACCTTTCATGATTTATTTATTTATGCTAATTTATCGTAACCTATTTTTATGAATTTGAGTAAGAGAAATGAACATCATTATGGGTTAATGCATGTATAACAGTAGCTGAATCTACCGAGCTGCCGCGAGTGAGGAGTAGAAAATCTGATTAATATTATATATATATATTAGTTATATTAGTATATTATCTATATACCGCGTACACGTAGTGATCAATATATATGAAGTTATATTATTATATTAGTATTCATATACTTATAGTAATACTTATGTAAACATTATATACAGATCATCTAGACTATACATATATATGCGAGGGCAAACTATAGTATAGCAGTTCATCAAAGTTTAGCGATAGTATATATAATAACTTATATAAATATTTATATAATATAATTTCAGTATATATATATAAATATTATTCGAATACTATATATATAAAATTACATGTTTCTGTCGCAATTTCTTCATACGTGACTTTAAAAAAAAAATTCTTAGTCTGCATCTTCCTTCGCTCATTTAATTATATAGTTATGAATATATATAAGTACTATATATATCTAGGTATAATAATATATTATATATATTAATATATATATAGGGATTATCTTAATATAAGCTTATTATATATTATTATTATTATTTAATTATCCTATATTAATATATATCATATATTAGTATATTATTATATAATACTTATATATATATTATAAGAGTAATATAATAATATAACTATATATAATATATAACTATAGGTATGCAGATTTTAATAATAATTTATACCTAATATATAATATTCAATAATTAATAGTTTCATTTCTATATATATATTTTATTCTGTTTCATAAGTATAATATTAATATTTATTATAAGTATATATTATCATATACTAATATAATATATATATATATATATATTAATTATTTTAATATATTAGTATTAATATTATATATACAATATATATATCTCGAGAGGATATAGTATGAACATATATATTAAACAGATAATAGAAATTATATATATTATATTATACTTATATTATATATATATATGGCTAATAAAAAAAATCTTTGATTTTGTAACTAAAAAAATTAATTGTTCAAATATTAAGCTTACACTAGGCATGGAGCTTTATACTGGTTATAAAGAAATTAGTCAACTTTTTAGTCAAATTAATATTTCATTTGAACAGTTTGAATACTATTTTATTATAACAGATTAATAGTATTTCAAATGATAAAATTCTATAAACTCGAGATATATTATTCTATATTATTTCTTCATACAATAATCTGAAATATAATAATTTGTAATAAATAAATGAATTTTATAGCTTTGCTTTGGGTTGAGATAATACAAAGATAAAATCAAGACAGTTGATATAGATAACGATGAAATTAAACGAAGAGAAAAAGACTGTAGTAAATATGTTCAATTTATATTATTTAGAAAATATTATTTTATTGTATATTCCATATGTGTTAGAAAGGCTTATTAGAGACGAATATTGATATAATAATCATAAGTTTTTATTTATGCTTGTAAATTTATATAATATTAAATAATTATAATGAATAATAATATAATAGATAATAATAATATATAATAATATAACAATATATAATTAAGTAATATTATATAAAATTTATATATTATAATAATAATAATATAATATAAAATAATATATAATAATATATAATAATTCCGATCATAATATGTTTATTCATAATAAAAATCAAAATATAATAAATAAAAATATAATTATATATACTTTTTATTAATGTAATATATAATAATATTAATATAATAATAATATAATGAATAAATCTTTATCATAATTACTAATATTATAATTATATAATATTAATTTTATAATATTAATAATTATAAATAATAAATATTAAATTAATAATAATAGTTAAATGATTATTAATATATATATGTATGAATTAATATTTAATTAATAGATTATAATATAAATATATATAATATAATAATTATATATATAGTATATATATAATAGAAAATATAAATATAATAAATAATAATTAATATGAATCATAATTTAATATTAATATAAATAGAATAGATAATAATAATAATTAAATATATAATATACATATAAATATATCAATAGTTATATAATTAATTAATTGATATTAGATAAAATGATTATATAAATAATAATAGTTTATAATTATTAGTTTATGGATTTAAAATACATTATGAATATAAAGTTAAAAGATCCTAATACTTATAATATATAATTAACAAGAGAATTATAATATAATGAATAATAAATGTAATAAAAATATATAATAATATAAATCATATTAATATATATATAATATTGTTACATTAATTAAAAATGACATAATAAAAACATCCTAACTTAAGTAAATTAATGTAACAAGAGAATAACCATTTATATAAGTATTACCTTGAACTAAAAATAAGATAAAAGATGAATAATATTATATCGATTTTTGCTATAATATGTGTACATCTTCAGAATTGTCTTTATTCTCATATACCATATATATTAACAGTGCTTAATTATACTACGTAATAATGTGATAGTTTTGAAGTATAACGATTTAAATGACTCGTGAGAACACCACGTGTTACTAAATTGACCGTAACTCCAGTTATATTTATAATATTTAAATAGTATTTAATAATATATATAATAATTAGTATAATTATAATATATAATAATATACAGTATTAATTATTATTTATTATATAATAATATATATATATATATATAGTCTTATATATAATTAATATATATTTAATAATATATATATATTATATATATTAATATTATATATTTATTAATATCTTATAATATTTATTATATAGTTTTATTTAAAACTCAAATTATAATTATAGTAATATATATGATTAGTATATATTATATATAAATATTAGTACTATATTATTTAATATTCTTAATATGTATAATATATATTTATATCTATATATATATATAATATATTTATAGTAAAATATAATTAACATATTAAATATATATTATTATTTCTATAAGTGATATATAAATATTAGTATATATATATATGTAATTATAATTAATAATTCTATATTCTTAATAATATAACACCATAAGTTTTATTTATTTATTTAATTACATCAACTTGGTTATAATAAACTTTTAAAACGATAATTATAATTTTCACTACATTAAATATATAATATAAATAAGTTTAATTTTAATATCTGAAAAATCGGAGAGTCGAGCTTGTTAGAGATCATTCTCCATTCCATACTATATGATCTCCTTTTAAAGACTGGAAGATTTGTTGTTTTAGTGTTAACTATTTGTTTGTCATCAGTTTGTTTAGTGCTTATTTTTAATATGTAAGGTATGAATTGTTCATGATCTTCATTCTGGATATTTGGATCTATTGATATCTACTCTAACCGCATGATATTTATGATTTGTTTTCTATTTTTTGATCAAGAAAAGATTCCATAAATTATTTTTGCTGTTGTGTTGTTAATATGGTTATTTTTTTCATATTGTTTACGTAATTTTTAGAATGTTATTTTTTTTTGTGCTGCTGATAAAGGGTAATTTTGTTGATGCAATGGGAGATGTGTTCTTCTTTGACTTTTTTCTGTGTGTAATTGATAGTTGTATATATATATATTGATATCAGCTGTTGAAGTGTATATATAATATTATTAACATTGTGGATTATGTAGGGTTTATTGGTTTATGGAGTTTAAATTCTTTTTAGATTTGTTATTGGATAACTAAGTATGTTCTTGTGGAATAAGTTTCTTAATATTTACTTTGGAGTCATGGTATTGGTAATCTTGTTTCTGTTTTTTTGTTGTATTTATTGTAAAATTAATTTGCTTTTTTGTGGTACTATGTGTATTTTTCCATTGATTTTCTATTTGGTGAAATGGTGTTTTTTATGTGTGTAGTCATTGTTTAAATATTGTGGGAGCAAACTTTATGGACTCGTAAAAATAAGAGAGATATAGATGGCTATTTGGTGTGTTGTGTGTAAGATACCAATGTGTAGTTATAGTGTTGAAGGTTGGTTTTTTCTGAATCAAATAGCTATTTAATGTGTGGAGTTTTTGTGTAATTAAGGTATCGTAAAACCGGAGGTATTGTTAGTGGAGGTAAGTTCTATTGGTAAATTTTCTGTGGTTACTAATGTTTTCTGTAATGTTTAAATTAAAGTTTGCTCACCAAATTTATTATAGTATACAACAATTATAAAACCATTTATAGATAATGAAAATTCAAGGAAAAATACAATATAAGCACTAAAAAAAGCAAAATTAAAGTTTTTTACGAATAATATAGTACAACTATAAAAACAGTTAAACAGAGATACCCTTAACTAAATCATCATATATATCAGAAATATTAGAACTTATTAGAACAATCACTTTAGTTAAATCCATAATCACAAACTACTTAAAATTAGATTTTTAAACTTCGTATCTAAACTAATCCACTATAGTATTATATTATATCATAACCTTAAAACAGCTGTGATTCCAATAATATATAGACTAAAACTATATTAACAGACAATAAAAAAAGTCAAACATGAAACAGATATCCCTAACAGATGGAACAAATTCCCTTATAACCAGCAACAAGAGATAAAAAATAGATTCCATACTCATAGTCGGTATATAGTACATGAAAGAGTTAATTTCACAGAAGAGGAAGAAATATCAGCAAATAAAGGTGAATCTTCATTGATAAATATAAAATTAACAGAAAAAATCATAATTATATTGCAGATAGCGAGTAAATAGTACACCAAATTAGAATGCTGTATATGAATCCATATGCTAGAATACAACAGATAAATACGATATGAATACTTGCCAGAGTAACTAACTATTAAAATCTGATATTCTTTTCAATAGTCCAGAAAAGGACTATAAATGGAGGAGTAGAACGCTGCAGTAAATAACCTTCTTCGAATAAGGATTAGAAATTTATAAAGGTGTTTTAACCATTTAAATCCATTATATGATTGCACGTTACTACCAATAAATTTTAGTGTCCTAAATCTTTTTAAAATGTTGATATTTGAATAGTGGGGATCTTGACAAAAATTGTTTAATTATATACATATCAGCGGGATAAATTATAATATATACATTATACAACATTATGATTAAATTTTAAATTTTTGGTAATAATTTCCAATATATATATATAATTAATTATAATCATAAATATATACTATATATATAGTGAAAAATGTATGTAAAGTATCAAAATGTTTTGCATATATCATATGAACATATATAACAAACAATGTATATATATATATAGATATATAGTATTATATATATAATAATATATATAATATTTATATATATATACTAATTATATATATATAATATATATTAATTATATATATATATATTATAATATGAATATATATAATATACTTTAATATATAATTATATATTTATATTATATATATATATAATATAAATATTATGTTAATTATTATTATTATTATTATTATATTATTTATTAGTTTATTATTATATTATATTATTAATATTATTATTATTATTATATATTATTTTATTATTATTTATTAATTATTATTATTATTATATTTTATTATTATATAATTATATGATTATTATGCTATTATATTATTATATTATAGTTACGTTTTGTTATCGTATATGTTATCGTTTTTTAACCATTACTGCTAGTTCTTAGCATGGATTTTTTTTTGTTTTTTTATTTGTTTACATGATTATTTTTGTAAATTTAATATGGATATTGGATATTGTTATTGTTATGTATTAGTTATTATTATTATTATTATTATATTAATAATTATTATTTATTATATATTATTATTATTATTATAGAAATTGTTTTCATTTATATTATCTTATTGAATTATTATTTTTATATTATTTATATTACTTAAATATTATATATTAATTATATATTTTATTTTATATTATTATTTATTTTATATATATAATTATTTTTATTAATTATTTAATTTATTATTTATTATTATTATTATATTATTATTATTATTATTATTATTATTATTTTTATTATATATTATTATAAACTTGATTAATATAAGTAAGATCGAAAAATACCTGGAAAAATTTAAACTATAAATTTGGTCAATACTTTTTCCTGGAATTTTAAGAATGAAATTGAAAAATATTAAAATATGAAAGTTAATTATTAGTAACATGTAGCCTATTATAGGTCAATAATAATATATAATGAAATTTAATAATCATTATTATCATGCATTATTTTTTTTAGAGCGTTAATTTTCCGTTTATGCTGGACTTACATATAAAATTAATGAAAATCATTTAATAATAGTTATCTAGGAAAAATAGTAAAAGAGCTTAATCAAAAATTTCGTTGTCGAAGACGAAATGTAAAATTATATATGATTAATTAATAATAATAATAAATAATATATAAATTTAAAAATTATAATAAGATAATAAATATATAATAAAATGATAAATATATAATAATAATTATTAATAATATATATAATAATAATAATAAAATAATTTAAGTATAAATAATTATAATAATAAATATATTAATAATATTAATATATAATAATAATAATAAATGATAATAATTAATAATAATAATATACATAATAAATAATAAAATATAAAATAATACTAATAAATATAATATAATATAATAGATAATAATAATAATCAATAATAATAAAATCAAATAATAATAATTAAAATATAATAAATAAATAATCATATAAAATTATCGAATAAGTATATTTACATATAGAAATAAAATAATAATTAAATTCTAATATAGTAATAATAATATATATATAAATCAATATAATCATAATATATATAATAATAAATATAAAATAATACTAATAATTAATATAAGAATTAATAATATATATAATAATAATAATAATATACTAATATGATAATAATGTAGTAGTAATAGCAAGTAATGATTAGTACATAATAGAGTATTATAATAATATAATAATTATAATAATAAATAATATAATTAATAATAAAATAATAATATATCATATATGAAATAAAAATATATAATAACATAAAATAAGAAAAAATAAACTCAACCAATAACAAATAAATAATAAGATACCTAACAATCATTAACAAGCAAAATAGACACCTATTAACAAATAACAATAACGCACAACAATAACAACACAATACAAAAAATAAACACCAACATCACACACAAACCAATCGACAACAAACAACAAATAGCAACACACAAAATAAATAATAAATCAATAATGAAACATAAAACAATAACAATAATAACACAAACAATATCAATATAAATAATAACAATAATGAGTAACAATAAATAATAAAAATATAACATTAACAAATAATAACTAAACATACATATAAAAAATAAAAATAAAAAAAAATAAAAAAATTAATAAAATATAATAAAATAATTTAATTAATAATAATAATTCAAATAATAAGATATATATATATATTGAGTATATAATAATAGATGAATAATATATTATATCATAAATATCTTAATAATAATAATAAAATAATAATAATACAATATAATGATAAAATAATGAATATTATTATAATAATAATAATAATAGTAATTATTACTATAATATTAATAACAATAATAATAAATTAAAAATAAATAATAATAATAATAATATTGAAAAGAACCATAACGTGTAGTAACTTGTTATTATTATTGAAAATGAAATTGAGGATAATAATTTTTTTATGAACTAAAAAATATATATAAAGTATATAATAATTTAATTTTTTAGCAATTACTGTAATTCCTTAAAGTACTATTTTAATTTAGAAAGAAATATATTTGGCATTAACAATATATAATATAAATGATAAGTATATTGTTATCGCGCATGTAAGTGGAATTTCCAATTCTGATTTCATCTTATGCACCCTTTCTATTTATTACGTGTATTTATTATATTATTAAGTATCGGTACGTAGTGCACTAAAAAAAGAGTAATCGGATCGGTATGGCGCTGTTTTCTGGTATTATGTACATCCTATAATATATATATATTTATATATAGAATAGAATATATATAAAGTTATTAATTTATATATATAATATTATATAATATTCTTACTATATTAATATTAAGTAATAACTATAAATATATATAATATATAATATTAAAATATATATATATTATATTATTAGTATATAATATATTCAATATATATATTATATTTTATATTATATAATATAATATATTATAATAGATATATTAAATATACTATATATATATATTATATATATCAATATAATAGATATAGTATATAGTTATTATATTAATAATATAAATTTTATAATTAAATAATATATATATTATAGTTAATTATTATATATATATTTAATGTATATATATATATCTTCTCTTATATGTATTATATATTATATACTAATATTAATATGTAGTTATTAATAAATAATACTAGAGTATATATTATTATAATATTAAAATTAATACACTATATATATATATACTTTATTATATTATATATTAAAATATATATATATAGTTATATATTATAATATTATATATAAATTACGGTATATAGATATATTATCTAACGGAAATTCACAATTATAAATTACAATTTATTCCATAAATCCCATTTAAAGAATGCAAAATATTTATTCTTTATAAGATCATTTAGTCAAGATGTAGCAACATCCGCGACACCCATTTTTTTCAAAAGAATGGATGCGATGTGCTAAAGTGAGGAATGCGGATGTCAATATTTAGGTGGGATGTTCGCAATGCGATGTTATGTCATCAAATAAAGCCATAATTTAGTAAAATTTAGATGAAATAGATTCTCTGTTATAAATTTATATATAGAGCCATATATATATTATATTTATATATATTATTATATTATTTAAATTATTATATAAGTATATTTTTAATATATTGATATTAAATAAATGTGTATATTATTATATTATTTACATGTACATAATAAATCAATCATTATATACACTATATATATCTATAATATATATTGATTATATATATATACACTTAATTATAAGTTATATATATATTATATATATATATACAAGATAATATATTAATTATTAATATTATATAATATATAATATAATATAACATATGATTCAATTTCATTTTATAATTTATTAAGTAATATAGTATATTATATATATAATATTAATTATATAATAATATAATAACAGTACATAACACTGCAACTACTTATGTTTTTCCACATTGTATACTAATAATAATAATAAGAAATAATATAATTAATTAATAATAACTTTATTTTTTAAATATAATGCTCTGACAGTAAAGGAGCCTAAATCATTTAGGCCACATAGGCATATCAATCCTTTGTAAATTACTATGATGCATTTTTTTTCCTTTGTTTTTTCTAAATATACGCAAGTGTTTATGATAATAGATTTGAAATCAAATCTTATATTGAAAATATTAATTAAAAGTATCAAAGTAATATTAAATGCCGCATAGAATGCACATGTATTTAATTAAACAGTCATTCTAAACATCCATATTAAATAATCACTACTATTAATTAAAATGGTAACAGAGAAGCAATAAAACATTAACTATATATGATTGAAGAACTGCTTAGATGTTGTTGAAGCGAATTAAGGTAAGAAAACCTTAGTTTGTATAGTAGCGAAAAAATAAAAAAAGAACTTTACTCTATCCGCCTTTCGTATACAACTTTCCTTAATTCATAATCTCAACTTAGTTAACTACGGTATGATTCATTTTACTACTGGTATAAAGGAACCTAAATATTAGGAGTAGTTCACACTACTTAATTGTAACACATCTTTACGTTATATAATTTACAATACAAACCACTATTCTATCTAACTTCACGTGCATTCTACCCCCTATCTGACTTGCATATTTCAACTATGGAACCTCAGTTTTTCACTTTTTAAAAACACTATTGTATAGTTTATTCATAATAAACTTAATTACTTTGGTATTATGAGAAAAGTAATAGAATATACATTAGATAATTATACAGCAATTAATTAATAACTTAACTATCATCTACTCTACAAGCTGACTATTGGCCAGACTACTAAGCAAAAACTATTTTACAATCTGCTTCCTTCATCAACAACATCTTCCGTCTGTTCGAAAGCACACTATCCATGCTGAAATAACTGTATACATATACATAAATTTTATCAACTATACTCTTCTCTCCCCCATCCTTTTCATTACTGTATCATAGAAACTCTAGCATTTACCACACTGCTACCAAAATTATACCACAACACAAGAACACGAACCTACAATAAACTCATGCACAGATTATCCTGCTACATTCTACTCACTATCTATTATACATATTACATACAGACAACACTAAAACTAACTTGCACATACTGTCACTCTAGATCAGAAGCCTCGTCCTGATAATACATTTCACAAAATTGTTCTAACAACACTTTCATTTCCTATACATTTCTTCTATTACTCTGACTAACTTTCGGCCTATTCCGTAGTATGAATCACGTATCGTTTCCCAAAGCTTTTCTCTAGGCACCGCGTCAAAAGTTCACTCCAAATCGAATGAAGATACATAAATGTCTCTTGCTCACTCTTTTTTTTCTAAATTATCATCTTTAAGCTGAATATCAGATCAGTTGTTCTTCTTCTTCTAAACCCTTATTTATTCGTTCCTCTCTTTGTTCCACCTCAATTTTCTTTTTTGCTATAAAAGATCTGGCATTCCTAACATATAGCTTATGTACCGGATTTATTTTATTTGGAGTGGTAGCAGTACTGGTAGTTGGATCATCATTTTTCTTCATCATTTTGTCATTCATTTCAATTACTCTAGAGGTTTCCTCTACTTTCTCCTGATGTAAATTTTTCGTGGTCTCATCCACATGCGTATGTTGTTCTTGCCATACTCACTAGTATTATCCTGATTTTACTTTATTCAACTAGGTAATCTTTCTTTAAAGACAATCACCATACTTCTCAAAATCTCTCACAAAATGTTTTTTTCCCGTGTAACAAATGATCCCTTTCTCCTATCCATTCTCAACTGTTCATTATCACTCTATACACAAGTAGAAAATACTTACTTTCACAACAAATAATTACGCCCCGCAACGTGCGTTTACTATCTAGCTATTACTACTTATACACAACTAGTACTTGTTGTTCTCATATACAACACCATTTTCCTCTTCATCTCTGTTGCATAACCATCACCAATTTACCTCTAGAAGGAACTTTAGCTAGTGGTATTTGACTACTATGTAACTCACTCTCACCTTTTATCCTCAATAAACTGACTCACGAAACCACTATCACTTTGAGCCCATGCTAGACATCTGGTATACTTGAATAAACTTACTTCATCACATTGTTACAGCACCTCGGTCTCTAATACTTACTTCCCCAAAACCTACTACTTTTATACCAACGTATCGAAAGGTACGAACCCCCCTCATTTTCCCAAAATAGCCAAACGATTTGTTCTTTGATGTAACACCTTGCCTCATTACATAGATGCACCAATTATCTTTCTCCAAAATCACTTGCCAACCATCTTACAACTTCTTATCGCATCATATTGGCCGATAACCGCAGCATTTAATGATGGTCTTCTTTCCTTTTAATTAGATTGCTCCCTGAAAGTCCTTGTGTTTAATTTTGTTCAGCACCGCCTGCTGTTTCCTGTAAATGTTTTCAATCACGGTAAAACAACATCCCAATTCCCGCACACCGACACTATAACCTTGCCCAAACCTGAAGCAGTAAAGATCACTGACAGTGTTCAACTATCTCACAAATCTTAACCAAATTTCTCTTCTATTTACATTATAAATAAACATATTAACTGCATCAATTACCTTAACT
This sequence comes from Trachelipus rathkii, assembly GCA_015478945.1. Classification (NCBI taxonomy): domain Eukaryota; kingdom Metazoa; phylum Arthropoda; class Malacostraca; order Isopoda; family Trachelipodidae; genus Trachelipus; species Trachelipus rathkii. Next base: position 25,553 of record JABUQX010080902.1, read on the forward strand.
CGGGTACCACTCCTAGTTTCAACAGTTTGCATTATCAACCCCTTACTTTTATCCATATAGATAATATGATTTTCTTATCATTGTTCAGTTCATCACTACACCACCACCAAAGCAACTAGGTGTTACTCAAATTACTTCTAACCCAAGTTCTTTCACCATATCTAACTATGCTATCCTGTCATACCAGACTACACATCCCCAGAATAGAACGACTACGCACTCACTTAACTGATAAATAATCGGTAACAGAGAGACACATAAAGAATAAACACTTACATATAGAGAATTGCTGCAGAATGTTGTTGAGGCGAATAAAGGTTGGAAACTTAATGTTGTAAGGCAACAAAAAAAAAGAAAAACTTACTTCTTACCATTAGGATAACTTATATTAATGAGGATCTGAAAATTAACTATTGTATATACAGCGTTAATACTATGCATAGTCTTCATAATGAATAAGGTAACCTAATATAGGAGATAGCTCCCCTTACTTAATAACAACGATTTACCTTCACTAATGTACACAAATAACATTTTTATACTAACTTCACTGTAACTTCACACACATTTGCTTCCCATATATCTTCATAGGACTCCACTTTTCACTTATTTACACAATATTTGATTATTTATGGCAATATTAATTAACATGTAATAGGAAAAGAAATTACATTAGATACTTATCACAATAATTACTCTTAAACTTAAATCTCATCTACTCTAAAGTCCTGACTTTGGTCAGACCACTAAAAAATGACATTTTACATATGGGTTGCAAAAAAACCATCTTCTCCGTCTGTTACGAAACCACAACTATCATTCTGAGATCATGATACACTAATACTAATTATATACCCCTACATAGAACTTAGAAATAAAGAGAGTAAGCAACCACAGGGCCCTATCAAGAACTGAGTCAAGTTTAGAACAATATACCAAACATACCATCAA
>JABUQX010080903.1:0-12489 GCA_015478945.1 Trachelipus rathkii
CAAGTTGCGTTGCAATGGATACCGAGTAGGCTAGAATGTAGCCTAGCTACGAAATTATGATTAATTATAAAGTTATCATCTTTGCTCTTTGTACACTAAAGTTAGACCGTTGGTCGTCGCAAGTTCGCACGCTGCCTTTTCTCTGGTGTAGAGACTATTATGTGTTTGCGGTTATTTGTTCTTACACCGGAAGTAAGAGGTATAATTTTGACAACCATCCTGTTATACATTTTAATAGAAATGCCAACAAGATCATATAATTAAATTAATAATAAGCGAACAAGATTGTGTTTACAATAAAAAAAACAAGATGGCTGCACTTGGAACAACAATAATTCTTAAGATAGTTAAGGTGTTCAGAGCATCCTTAGACTAAGGAAGAGATTCGCTAAGTATTTTGCGAACGTCAAGTTCCTTACTATAAATATTTCTTCAAGGATCGTCATAAATTTTGGATTATTACTTTAAAGGAGGATTGAGGACACTTGACGAAAGGAGAGAAAAGGCCGTATATAAAATACGCCTTTAATGTAGAAAAAGTTTTTTCTACTGAAGCAGTACAAAGGGTAAAATTGTAAGTATTTTGAAAACAAAAATGTAATATGTGTAATTGTGGCTCGTGACAAAACACTGTCCAATATCTAATGCTGGTTTCTATGCGACAATCTGATGCTAGTGATCAGGGTTGGTCAAAAAAAACCACTTTTTTGAATAAAAAGGACCAGGTATGGGCCCGGGTTTTCGTTTTTTTTTCATCTAAAAACCCGAAAAAACCCGAGGGAAAATGTTGGCTTTTTTCACTTTTTTCCTTTCTTTTCCAGACAAATAAATGCAATTAAATACTAAGTTTAATTGATTTGCTTTTCAATTGATGTAATGGTTATTATAAGTTTATATATACACGCCAGTTATTTGCCAAAGACTCTGCAATCCTTCGATGAAAACAGGGAATATGAATGAACTGAAGTTACTGATGTCTAAGCACCCAGCAGTAAGTATAACTGTAACGATATTACAGTGATTTACAGAGTTAGCAATAATAATTGATCAAGTAATTACAAAAGTGCGATTGGAAAAAATCTTAGTAAACGCTAGATGTCATATTGGTTAAGATCTTAGTGATGGCTGTTTACTAATACAACCGTTGAAAGTATTGATCTTACAGATGTATACAGAAGGTAGATTCATCACTAATTTTCTGATGGCTTTGCAAAGAACATTCACCAATGATAACATTGCGTATTATCTGTACTCTGACACATCAGCAAAATCAAAAGAAATTGTCTAAATATACCATTAACATGACAACTGCACAAATAAAGAAGATCATTGACGCAAAAAAATATCCGTTTTTTTTAGTGTTGAATTAGAAGTACATTGTTGAAATTGATACAAACCTTATAGGACTCTGGTTATACTCGCATTCACCATAACTCGATGAAATTCTTATCAGGGTCCACTTTTATGGACACGGCCCTACTATAAAGAATATAGATGACCAATCTATAGGAAGATAAATACTTTGCTATTACTTCAATATTGAATAGAAGCTAGAGATAAATACACTTATAATTTATAAAATAGGTAATACATATATATAAGCCATATATCCTATATAGTAATATATAGTCAGAGGGGTAAAAAAACAAACAAAAATCTTTACTTTTTGTTTTTCCCTCAGTACACTTGACATATAGATTAATCGCAATATGGCATTATACCACTGTTATGAGGTTGGCGTATTAGTGTAAAGGGTATGGCATAGGTTATTAAAAATTGTTTTTTTTCTTCCTTTTTTCTTGTAAAATAACACCAATAAAATCTATCTCTATTTCAACATTAATCGAGATTTTAAGCTAACATAGTTAATAGAATACAAAATTAAAAGGAAAAAAAAAAAAACGGTTAATACTATCAAAATTCAGCTACTTCACAAAAATATATCTCAGCTTGTGTTGGGAAAGGACCCCAAATGCTAGAACAAATTTTTGTCTGAAGTGTTCTTTCATCCCATCCCCTGTTGTTCTATTTCAATAATCTATGGTACTATTCAGTGAGCATTTTTCTCCCTCAACCCTTCTGCAATTCTCTGCACCTTAGTCATCACTTCAGTCTTTACTTTTCAACGCTAACTTTCCACTTTTTACTGTACTCTTCGGTAAGAGCATTCTATGCTCTAACGTCATCACTCAGCTACTTTCCATATTTTCCAGCTACTTTCCAAAGCAGATTTCAATGTCATAATTACGAGCCTATACCAAAGTACTTTTTTCCAAATGCTTCTCAGTCGTTTTCCTGAGTGCCTATTGTACTTTCTATCATTTTCACCCCTGACCCCCTTTGTTACTAGCTACGTTCTATGTACTTTCATGGTTTTTCTCCGACCCACTTTGTTTCCTAGCCACCTATCATCTCATTCAGGCTACTTTCCAAGCCACTTGTTCCAACTTTTATGTACTTTCATGAGCATTCGATTGCTTAGACGTCATCAGCTTTTCTCTCTCAAATATGACCAGGCATAAGCTACTTTCCTTAGTTGTTCAGTTACTTTCCCAAAGCTACTTTCCAAAATTTCCAGTCTTTACTTCCAAATACTTTCATATGTTTAGACTGTTTTTCTGAGATGCTAACATATACTATTCACTGAGTGCTCATGTAACCTTCCTGAGCTTAATTTCACCCAGCTACCCCCCTTTGTCTCTAATGGCTCTTCTATGTACTTTACAGGACCCTACCCCCTTGACGTTTCTTAAGCCTCGTCATAAACTCAGTACTTTCAGACTTACTTTCCAGGCTACTTCCCAACTTTCATGAACTTTCCTGCTTGTTCTAGCATCATCATCACTCAGCTACTTTCCAGAAGCTTTACAGAAGCCTACTTTCCTATGTTAATAATAAACACATTCCAGGTTAAAAAACTTATTTTTTACCCCATTTGGAAAATTTTGATGGGGTAAAAAAAAAAAATTTGTTCTTAGGATAGAGGACAAAAAATAATTTTAAAACAAAATTATTAGTTGCCAAGCTCTACTCTCAATAGTGTTAGCAACTACCAAAAAAAAATTTTTTTTAAAACTGTTTAATACATTTGAAATAGTTGAGATGTTTAAAATAGGTGACGTCTTTATGAAAAAAGTTGCAGCCATTTTTTAATGGTGGCTTCGACATTGTTCATTGGATTATTTAGTTCAAAGTCAATCAAGAATATTTCTATTTGCTATTTTTATTGAAAGAAAGGGTAATACACAATGCCCATAAAAATTCAAAGAAAAATCAAATTTTCAGGAAAGGGGGGACGGGTTTTTTTTTTTTTACCCACAATCCTCAGAAACTTTTTTTACCGCCTGACTATAATATATATAAGTCAGGCGGCGGTAAAAAAAAAAGTTTCTGAGGTTGGTGGGGTAAAAAAAAAAAAAAACCTACCCCCTTTCCTGAATAATTATTTTTTGAATTATATTGGGCCGCTAATTTCTGACCTTCTTATATTCGTATCCTAATAAAATATGCAAAAAGAAAATGGGATTCTGATTGAGATTTTCAACTTGTCCAGTTGCTCGATAACACAGTTAAAAAATGGCTGCCCAAACTTTTTATACAAGCTTTTTAACAACTTTTGCTACCATTTCAAATGCATTAGTTTACATTTTAAAAAATCTTTTTTGTAGGTTATTACTACATATTTGATTGCCGATTCTCCTCCTATAATTTGTTTTTTCAAAAATTATTGTTGTTTCGAAAAAAAAAAAAAAAATTTTTTTTTACGCCTTCAAATTTTCCAAAATGGGAGCTAAAAAAATAAATAACAGGTTTTTTTAACCTGGATGTGTTTGATTAACATGGAAAGTAAAGCTCTTAAAATGCTTTTGTTAAAGAGACGAGTGATGACGTATATTTTAGCATAGCAAGGCCTCAAATGAAAGTTTCGGATGAAAGTGCGGAAGTAGCTGAAAGTAGCTTCCGTATGGATGATAGGCTGCATTAATGACAGTAAGGCTAGAACAAAGAGGTAGGCTCTAAAAAGTACTAAGAAGAACTTAGAACAAGGGGCGTGTACGGGAGTGAAAAACGCTCAGGAAAAGTACTATGAGCAACTCCGGAAAGTACGCATGAGCCATCTCAGGAATAACAGTAGAAGATTGTAAAGTAGTTTGAAAGTAGCTGGAAATTTGGAAAATAAACTGAAAATATGGAAGTAGACTGCATTTGATGACGTTAATAGCATAGAAATGCTCATATGAAAGTACAAAAGTTGGAAAGTAGACCTTGAATGATGATAGGTGGCTAGAACAAAGGGTGACGTATCGAGAGAAAAACAAGAACAGTACAGTAGAATAGCAGAAAAAGGGGATAGGGTGTGAAAAACCACAATCGATTAGGAACAGTGACATAAGGCACTCAACAGGAAAAGCAAGCTAGAAAGCATTGAAAGTAGTTGGAAATATGGGAAAAGTTGGAAAGTAGCTGAAAGTATGGAAAGGCCGACGTGATGCACGGTTCAGAGCAAATAGAATGCTCATGAATGTAGTGATCATCAAAAGTTGAAAGTAGAATTGTGCAATGATGACGAGGCCTAAGAAACAAAGGGTCGGTAGAGGAGGAAAAATATGCTCATGAAGAAGGTACATAGAAGACACTTGAACAAAGGAGGTATGTGTGCAAAAAACAACTCAGAGAAAGTAACATGAGCATCTAGTAAAATCGGTAGAAGCATTTGAGAAGAGAGCTTAGTAAAAGTAGATTTTTTTTTTTACAAGTTTGTTTTGAATTTATTTTTTTTTCATAACCCAACCATTTTGAATAAGTTAAACTGCAAGGAAAAAAAATACCATTTCCTTTCCATAAAATTTCTAGAGAAAAAATTATACACATAAATAAATTTTTTAAATACCATATTCCCATACCTCATGTACAATCTCGTATAAGCATGCTATTACCATAGACGTTCTATATGTCAAGGTGGGTAGAGTGAGTATAAACATCCAAAGCTAATAGATCTTCTTGTTACTTTTATTTTACCCCGCAGTCTGACTTATATTATAACTATGAGGTTATTATAGGTATTATATAGGCCTCAATATCGCTTGACTCATAGCAACCTGACTCAAAGGGATGTTTTTAATTGGTAATTGTGTAGGGTATATACTATATATTATGTACTGTAACTACCGAGATAGCCTATATATATATATAGGAACATATATATATATATATTAAGTTCATTTTCAAAAGCATAACGAATTAAGGAAATGAGCCCTTTATAAAACATATTCACGAAGTAAAAGAGTTTATAATCTTCTAATATTTTATTTTATATGTTTTACTTTCTGGTGGGACAATAAAAACATAAGGAAGTGAAAAACCCAAGTCAGCAAAAATAGTGGGTTTGCAAGTGTTTGTTTTTTTTTTTCGAAAAAATATTTGAAATTAAACATTATATATATAGTATATAATAGTAGATATAATTATGTTTCAAATGTACCATATATTATATATTCTTTCATGCAAATTTTTTAATATATAAACTTATAAAAACATTTCACTAAGTAAAGAGTATAATTTCTAATATTTTACATTTTATGCTTTACTACTTTTACATGCAATTTCTGAAAAAAATCAGTTGATAAAACCCATGATTTGTGGGCCAGAAATAGTTGAGAATGTGGCTAGGTTCTTTGTCAAGTTAGCAAGACTTATTTTTCTTTGAAAAAATATTTGATTAAATGATAAATAGATATATAATTGTATAATATTATTTTTAATATATATATTTATATTATAATTATATATATAATATATAAAATATATAGTATACCATGAAAGACGCGGGCGGGAGGGTGGCCCCAATTCGGATCCGGAGTGGCTCAAAGAAATATGCGCTATACGTATTGTAAAAATACTTATCTTTAAAGAGTGTGAAATAATTGGTATTTGATTGTATTAGGTATTAAATTTTTATGAAATCTATTTATTTAATGTTGTGATTATCAAATTTTCTTTTACTCTGTTTCTGGTAGCACTTAAAATCCGGGAGTAGTTAATATTTATAGCGCTATCGATTCGATGCTATTAAGAAATTCATTACGAGGTCAAAAAGATAATTGTACTGGTATTAATATTCAGATAACCTCCAAATAGTCGTGAAAAAATTAGATTGGCATCACAGTATATCCGATACAGATGTTGAACACCTTAACGGGATGGAATGTAACACAGATAGGTATTATTATAAAATGTGTAAACCTGGGTCAATATCCGTCCAGAGATATTACAAATTTTGCGGATGGGGCAATCAATCCGGTCCACCATTGAAATCTTTCATTAAATTTAAATTTTTTTCACATACTTCTTTTGACAAAAGTATGCTCCGAAGATAACTTAATGTTGCTAAAATAATTTTACACGTTGTACAGGCAATATTAGGATAGGAAAGTTTTTCAAACTCTAGGTCTAATTACTCTATATCTAAATTTTTTTTTTCAAGCAATGATGGTCTGCACATTACGCAAAGGAGTTAACACACGGCAAGTAGCAAGATAACAACTATGGCAAAATGACTTTACAAATGACATCATATTGCCAGACCTTGAATAGCAGTTTTCGTTCTCTGCATTGGTTCTTACGAACAGCTAATATGCCTAAACGCTCGAGTTTTGCATTCGGTTTTGTCATTAGCATGCGTTGTTTTGTCTAACAGCGCAAAAATCGTAAAAAGCAAGTGACGGCTCACCAACGTAGAAGACATGTTTCCTCTTCTGTTTGTTAATATAATTAATAAAAAAGAACTGCAACCTGACAGAGCATTAATAACATTAAGTTCGTTGTTGGTCAAACAGCGCAAAGATCGTAAAAGTAATTAATGATGCAGCTGATAGGGGAATTTAACTTGTAAGATTGTAATAGTGTAATAACAAACAAAAATCATATCTCTTGGACATATCGTAAAATGCATTTTTTTACGATTTTGCGTTGAAAAAAACGAACACTCAACTCGAACATTTTTAGTAGTTCTTTAAAATATAATTCTTTAAAATAATATTGTAATACCATTTATGTTTAAAAAGAGACCTTAAACGCTTGAGCTTGCGTTCTCATTTTGTCAAAAACAGCGTTTTTTGCGTCATTTTTTGTCATATAGACATCGCAAAATCGTAATAAAATGCTCGCTCTTAAAAATGTAAAAATTTCCTTAATTCTTGTATAATTACAGAATAAAAAACAGAATAGGCAAAGCATTACAAATTCCAAGAGAAACTTTCCATTGACTGTAGGCGAGCCTTTTTTTATAACAAGGATTACTTCGCGAGTTACTTGATCTACTCCACAACGCATCTCTACGTATAAAACTCCGCAATAAAGCTCCTCACGCTAACACATACGCGCATTGCGCTACTCCTTCCTACTACGATTTCTCTACGAGATCAACCCCCAAGTTCCTCCTGCCTTCTGCAACAGCTATCTCAAAATTACTTCATCTCTCGCAATCCTCTATCCTAGACGCCCTGAACTAACAATCCTAATACTCTTGTTCATGCAACAATCAACCCTCTGGACGAACTACTCGACTCTCTACTATGCTATATATTCTCACATATTCATAAATAAGACCACTATCTTTAACCTCTCTATACATTGTAGCTGGACATTCCGCCATTGTCTCAGTATGAGGTCGTGATACAGACCATTGAATATCTCGACGAAACCACATAACCGAACTTATGCGCCCTCGCCTACCCGCCTCTAAAAACCATCACTCCCTTGAGCTACAGCCTACAAGCATTAGCCCGGTCCGACAACTATTGTTACTTATACGGCCTACGACTCCTACTTAGATCATCTCTCATATCAATCCTTCCTCCGAATAAGCACCTTCACAGTTATATCTGCAGCTTCGTCTATTTCACCAAATGCACAAACTAATCACTCCCTCCCTTAAGCCTATACACTGTCTTCTCACTCGCTCGCTACACAATGAAACCAGCGCTATCTACACACATAAAACATTCCTTTCGCCCCCGACCCAACCATATTGAAAAATCATCCAACCAGCCTACTAAAATATTATAAAAGTTTCCAATTTCACAACCTTATCGCAATGATCAATAATGTGTCATCATCTACCCCTCCTCTTTCTGAAGACAAGAAACTATCCGACCGTTATCCACTCATTCGAACTGTCCCGCTCTCTCGAACCCTCCGGTATCTGAACCTACTATAACTTAACATATAACATTCACCTATCTACGCCTATACCTCTCCTTCACTCCCTCAATAACGCCCTACAATATCTATCCGCCACTAGAGACTCCACACATCACTATTACCCAAACCACCTAGTCACCCCGTTCCTATCTACTCTCTCACCACCGAGCTACTCCCATACGCAAAACCCATACTCAACAAGGGCCATATCTACGATCACTCTAGATCACTTCAACATACTCTACGTAGCTATAAGTACTGAATTCAGCAACATCATCTGGCGCTCCACATCATTCCACACGTCTCAACAGCCCCCTCAGTATTACCATCATTCTACAGTATCTACCTCTACGCGTATACCTTACACTCCGATCAGTTATGTACACCGCATATTATAATTATTATCCTACTGCACAACGCATACATACCGCTGCCCATAGCCCTCTAATGCACTACTCTATCCCTATCAGCATCAATCAGACACACAACTTTTAATACTAAGCCACAGATCTAATCCTATTGGACTACCTTCGTCTGTACTCTCCTATTCATCTACTCATCTCTCTAACGCACCCATATCATCGCTTATATCTACCGACCAGAATCTCAACCACGCACTGCTCTCATCTACATATCTGTTCCGATCGACCAACCACGTACCTCGATTCAATCAATACTATCTGATCCAGCTATCATATATGAACCCAGATACTATCTAAATAACTACTACTTGCATCACTACTTCATAGATAGTAGCAATATATATACCACTCGGAATCTATATCCCACTAACAAACACTATTGCTATTATATAATATACTATACTATATATATATATATATAAATAGCTAGTACTAGAAGGTCTAAGAAGTGTTAATATATATATATATCAATTATATATATACTAATATATATAATAATATATACGATATAGTGTTTTACTTAATATATTATATTTTTTTTTATTTTTTATTTTTTTACGAGTTGTTTTTACACCACCACTCACGAGGCAGAGCAATCCTATTCAAGCGATCTTGTCCGGTGTTACACCGACCCACAAAGAAGTTAAACAAAACTCTCGAAATATAAATTGCGCATGCATGGTACACAGACGCAGGGCTTTAGAACGTGGGGGAAGATTATAATTCGCAGTGAAACATATAGAAGTAGGAAGAGAAATTCCATCAGAACAGATTGCGTGCAGAAAGAAAGCGAAGCGACACCGCAGGAACTAGCCTGCCGACCGTTACCACTACATCACTACACAAAAAATCTCATGCTGACAGATCACAGCATACCCCTAGCTATTCTACAGCGCAGTGGCGACGTAAAAGGTGTGCGATGGGACGTTCGAGTAATAAGCTCCCTTCTGGAAGGCACTCATGCGCGCGTAGCCTGGCCCCGGAACTACAAAACCAGGTACACTATAGAAAGAGAATAAATAGCGACAACATATCGCGCCGCCGCGAAAGTTATAGAAGGAGTCCAAGATGAACTGTAGAAAGTACGAAACGTAGTTTACTAACAGTTCTCTTTGGCCTTTCGGACTCGACCCTTACTCCAAAAAGCCGTCGGTAAACGCAGAAGACTCAACCATGTATATCACGAGCAGCAGTACTCCATACAAGGGCGGATGAGCCGTTGTATAGCTAGGAGTAACTGAGAATAGGAAAATAAGTCTCGCAGTCCTCACAGAGCTCCCCGTTTCATTGACCCGCCCTATGCAAATTTTCTCATCTGCTGAGGTTTCCATAACATTTTTTTTGTTATATGTTAAGGGCCAAGGATGTTTATATTACGTCACAGACAGGACGAGACGAAGAGAGTCGCGTCGCAATCACAATATTATAGTCACCCAGGGGTGGTTTTGGAAAACCTTTCATATCTTAGGGAAAAACTGGAAAAACGAAATTTGATATTTCACGATCATGCTCAGGATTGTCATTTTCTTCATTCGAACACTTATTTTCATGAATTTTTACTCTGTCAATCCTCTTTGGCAGAATTGGCATTTAACCATTGGTTTTATTAAAGTAGAATAAAAAGAATATGAAAGGAAGAGAAAGTAAACTATGTAAAGAAATTAAAGTTTCAAATATTTTAAGAGGAAAAGAAATTAAGGCACTCTGTTGAATTTAGAGAATAAATCATTAAATGTTAATGCCTGAAGATTAAAACCCACTAAGTCTATTTCGGTCAGAACTTGTAGAAATATCATAGCAAATCTTATTCAGATAATTTAGAAACTTACCGAACACTCTCTTCTGGATGACTGAACACATCCTGAATCGTCATTACGGATGCAACACCCTGTTTCTCTTTCTGCTCTCCTCTGCTCCTCTATATGGCGAAATATTTTTTCGTCTTTTCGCATACAGGGGGCAAATTTTGCTCCTAAATGTATTAAATCAGCCTGTAAAAAGAATTAAAAAACAAGTGATAAATAAGATACATTACGTCTTTCATACTTAAAGTCTTCAGTAACATCAAGAAAAGAGAAAATATTAGTAGCTTATATATTCATATTTGAAATAAAAAATTCTGACCTCTGTTTAAAAAAAGACGAACCTATTATTACCAGACCCTCTTAGGATAGGAGATGATACACCTAAAAGGTAGTAGTGAGTGGGTCATCTGCAGCGTAAATATATGTGGATGTTAGAAATTGAAAAAAACCAAAAACTGCGAATATAGTTTACTTATTAGGCTTATAATTGTGACAAGAGGAGGTTTCTCACTAACATAGTGCACTACATCGCTCTGGCTTCCATACACTCTAGACAAAATTCTATAGTCACGAAAGCGACCGTGATGTTTGTTGCATATGTTCGGCATAGTACAGCATCGCACTCACCGCAATCTATATGTTGACTAACGAGACCCTGTTTTCCGGTATTTGATGCTCTCTATCTTAAATTTGTACATCATTTGCCAAGCTACATAGTACAAAATAATCATAATAGTTTATTATTACCTCCTCACGGAGATGCTACGAATACACCGATTCGCGTGAGAAATTCTGATAATGCATCTAAACTACTAATATAATAGATAGGGTGACATCGTGATATTTCTCTCTCTTTTTCTTCCATACTTCAGAAAATACATCCATTTTCTGAGAGTAACTTGCAAATGTTCCGACACATCGGCAGTGGGTTTTCCTCTTGTTCTGATAAGAGAGCAGCTTTGTGAATTTGCTTAATTTTCATCAATTATCCAGATTATCAACTTTGATGCTGTGCTAATTTGGCGTATGCAGCCTCCTACTCGTATCCCTGATCGCTCTTGGAGATGATCCTATAAACATTCTACCGATCGAGTTTCTTCTACATATCCAAATTCCTTCCCCCACCTTATTTCTGTTCCACTTTTTTTTCTCCGTTTCGGTTCCAACCTGATCACTTTTTTATCTCTGTATTCTTTTATAATATATTTTCAAAAGTCTTTCAACGTGAGGAACAGCGAGCAACGAAACATTATGGCTGGGCAGATGTTTTTTTTGACAGCTTTTTGACGCTGTTAAGCTGTCCCGTGGTCAGCCAACATTGTTGCGATCAAGTTCTATATTCTGATATTCGAGGTGGAGACATGACCCGGGGAGGAGTCGCCTAGGAATGTGCAGAATCATAACTTATGTTACTGAGTAAGGGTGCACATTCCCATATTCTTTTCCCCCGTATCAAAGACTTGGAATACTAACAAAACATTGGTTTAAAGTTCTTGGCTTGTTTGAGTTATTAAATGAATTAGTCACAGGAGATTTTACTCCCAATCAGCGGGATTCGAACTATTGGCCTCGACGCCGTCGCTGAGTAACAATGACAGGGAGCTTTATCTACTGCACGTGGATGCAAGCTTCAGGAATTTGCACGTCGTCATTTCAAACTCCCAGACAACTCAATGCTATTTTATCTCAGTCCTGAAATCGCTATGACCAATGCTATGCTCCACGGGACACTAATAAGAAAAACTTTTCGCTCCTGATAAAGCAATTGGCGCAATGGAATCTATTCCTTGGCTCGCTCTTCCTCCCTCTCATTTTGCGTAAAAAATGATCAAACTCCTAACATCATTCTTTCATCTTTCCCATCCTCTACGTTTTCAATTCTTACCATTCTGTCTGAAAAAAGCGCTGAACCCATCTGCCATTCTAAAGACAGTTGCGTTCTAACTTCTACTCTATTGACGAATTAGGAGGCTATTTCTCTCACCATCCCACGCTTCCCTTTCATCCTTCACATTTATGCCAAACATTCAGTAATTTCTTTCAAAGCATTGTTTTTGTTC
>JABUQX010080904.1:0-13119 GCA_015478945.1 Trachelipus rathkii
ACCTCCTTCCTTTAAACAATTCTGATAAATTAACCTCATATCTCTTCAACGGTTCTCCATCGTCTCTCTTGTTGACAATATACAACCATCCTTTCGGCCCTTAGCACCTATTCCATCCCACTTAAATTAACAGACCTGTCTTTCTGATGGAAAGGTTTCCTGTTTGCTAAATACTACATCACCAGACTGAAGACTGGTTGCTGCAGATCGCTGTGGCCCTGCCTAAAGAAACTGGGAGTTCTGTCTTATTTAGACTTCTGCCGTAACAGGATCTAAATTCCTGGTATCGATTTCCTGGCATTTTCCTCCCTCTTTTCCTTCCTACTTCCAGATCTTAGCTTCCAGCTACTATCAGGGTGATCCCTAAAAAGGTCTCAATCCTGGCCCTTTCTGCCTTTATGGTATTTAGCGTAGTGATAATCCGTGGTGCGATACTGCGCTTATCTAAAATACTGGTGCGGGTGACTGAATCCTGTGATAGTTCACAACTGCGGGTGGCACCAGGGATTGTTTGGACCAGGAGTCGAGCTCCATAACGCCGACCAGTTAATTGAGAGCTTGAGGTAAAGTAGTGCCTTGTTTCTCCGTGTATTTATCAACGTTTCACTTGACCCTCCCTAGCCCCTCGTTCAAAATCTTTGCCACGGCTCGCATATGTTTGGGTTTTATTTTTTTTTACTTTTTTATATTTTATTTTTTTCTTTTTTTTTTTCTATTTATTTGGTTTATTTTTTTTTTTTTTTTTTTTTTTACATTGTCACCCACCACTGCAGTGGCAGGTGTTCAAGCGAGCAGAAGTCATAGCCAAGCCACTAATCTTCAGGGAGGGGCGTGTTGAAAAATCGGCCTAAAATTCAAGTTCCGCACTACAAGCGTAAAATTACGAGCCAACCTTTTACGGACGCCCTCGTAGCACAACAAGGGGTGCTAGTGTCTGCGCACGAGTTTTGTGTTGATGTAGGTAACCCCAGGCTAGTCGCTGCGGTGCTTTCCTTCTTTCCTGCCACATCTGTTTCTGGTGGAATTCTCTTCCATCTTCTGTGTTATCTGGTTTTTGCTGAATTTAATCTCCCTCACTTTCAAGCCTGTGCGTCTGTGAACATCTGCGTAATTTTAACGGCCTAGCGATAATTTTAGCGTGCAACATCCCCCTCCCTGAATAGGGCTCTGGCCGTGAGAGTGGTGGTGACAAACTGTAAAAAAAAAAAAAAAAAAAAAAAAAAAAAAAAAAAAAAAAAAAAAAAAAAAAAAAAGTTGAACGAGGGGCGGGGTAAGCACGGAAGAACACTCCCTCAAAACTGGGGAGGAATGCCATCCGTGCCACCCGCATTCCTACGTTCATAGATTTGAGAAGCCATGCAACCCGATCAAATGTATCATAGGCAAAGGCAAGGACACTGAGAGAGAGTAGGAGGAAGAGGAATGCCAGAATCGTCCAGGATTGAGGTTAGAGGAAAATAGGAGGCCGAAGAGATTGGCCTTTCAGTTGGAGTATTAGCAACAGAACCTTCAGAGCGCGAATAAGAGAGGAGGAAAGGATGATTTACAGAAGTTGTTAGAGATCTTTTTGGCAAGAAGGCCAGAAAGATTTGTCAGTAGGAGAACGCAAGAGGTCAGCGCACTTTTCTTTACTGAAAGCCCGCTTTGTCGTCGAAGAGTATCCCTGCAAAACGATTTCTAGTCTGATGAAAAATTAGCGAGGTGATAGGAGGAATGAGAATTTTTTCCATACCCGATAGGCACTGTCTCTACCTGAATGGCCAGAGAACAGGCACGATCGAAACCATGGATTTTGAGGAGAAAAAGATTTAGTCGAAGAAGAATGAACCTGCTCATCCCATCACCGATTACAGCTCCCACTTTATTGCAGATGCCTAAACGTTTTCAGAGTGCAAAGCAATTATTAGTTAGCGTTAGAAGCAATGCAATGCCCCCCAGTTCGGCCCGATTAAAGTGCCAGAAAAAACGCATAGGGCAGGATGGAGCTGTTTGGGAGAAATATTAAAATTAAGAGATATATAGGTTGTGGTCAGATTTTAACCGATAGGAGGACAGGTGGTGTGTGTATAGAGAGGAGGAATAGTGTGAACAAAGGTCAAGAGTGTTCCAGATTGGTTGGGACAATAATAGTATACGTGTAGGTTCTTTAATTTATTGTTCCAGATCGTTGAGAATGCTGAATGTTTTGGCTTCCTCCCCACCTAAATTTAAGTATGAGAGGACCCAACCATTTCAGTGTTGTGTAACATTGAAATCCCCTAAATAGAGACCTCACGTTATTTGGATGAGAAGATATAACAAGTCTTGTGAGAAGTAGTAAGGTAATCAAAAAAAGCAATGAAAATCTTTTCTGAGGAGAACAGTTACAGAAGCACAAGATTATTGTAAGTAGTAGGGAAAGAATTTTAAGCCACCAGACATCGAAGTTAGGCGATCAAGATTCTCGAGACGTGTTACAGGGGATCTATGTTTATATAGGCATATTATATATATATATATATATATATATATTATATGGGTGTATTTATAAATAAATACAACAAAATAAAACCTCTTCATATTATATATATATATATATATATATATATATCTATATTATATATATATATTGTGGCGTCTGGGGCAGGAGGCTGCTTAGCCCCACTGATGAAACCGTGCTTCTAACTGCAGGTGCGGACCAACTGCACGTAAGGATACAGAGTGGTCGAAGCCTTCTCGTGACCTTAAATGTGTTGCACACCTGCCCTCTCACCTGACAGCTACTCTTCTACTAACGACGTCCTTGCCAGGACGGAAGAGCGGAGTGTGGCTCGCGGCATTGTCCACTGGGGGGAGTTCTGGCGTCTGGTGCAGGAGGATGCTAGCACCACTGAGGAATCCTAAGCAGCCTCCGGGAAGAAACGCCACTTTATCGTTACAACGCTTCACTCTCTTCAACATCTAATAATCTTCTATTAATTATTGAAGGTGGTTATTCAAGGTCAAAACCAGAACCTAACCCCCTTCAATATATATATATATATATATATATATATATATATATATCTGTTTTAATTACGTGTAATTAAATTCCGGGTCACTCTAAGGGGATTTCACCAGAGATGTAAGCCAAGATTAACGAGGCATCTATTAAATTAATGACATGCAATCAATTAAATCTGTGATTGAAATGATATAACTGTCAATTTAGCGTTTATTAATCAGGTAAATGATATTGACATAGGACAATTGAGAATTTGTAAATGAATAGGATGACAATTGGCACAATAAATCAGTTAATAATTAACTTTAAACACTCGTAAATATAGCAATGTTAATATTGGGCATTGACACCTATTCTAACCTGACCTCTTCCTTTCGAAGTCCCTAAAAAACACTCCCGAATCAGTATGGCTTTGGGTCCTTGTCGGACTCATTCACCAATCAGATTCAAACGCTTGGCATTTTCCTCCCTGAAGGGATGGGGAAGTGCCAAGCATTTATTTCTACACAGTTAACAGTTTTTATTTGAAATAGGTTCACCAACGAATATTGCAACAGTTTGCCTCGTACATCTGTGTACACACACTATGACATACATGCTAATGTCTTACATGACTTCCCTATCTTAGTTTCTCTGCATATATATATATATATATATATATTATATATATATATATATATGATATATATATATATATTATATATATATATATCTATATATATATTATAATATTATATATATATAATATTATATATATATATATATAGGAACCTTATAGAAAGCGCCAGAGTTGACTGGGAGCGAGGGAGAAGGAGGTAGAGAAGGGAGGGGGAATGTATAATATTTGATAGATAATGGAGAAGATTCCAGTGTTGATTAGGAAGTCTTTGATCATTTATTTAGAAACCTTTATGTTTTTTTTTTTTATTTATATATTTAGGGGTGTATAATAATGAAATATTGTATAACAAGAAGTCGACGAAATATATAAATCATAGTTTAGACAAAGAAAAATTAAGAATAATAAAACGAAAGAAAATATGTGGATCGGAAACGTTTGCAAAAATTTATCAGAGCAAAGCAAGGACGGGGGATTAACATCAGTGATTAGTTTCGGGAGAGATGCGAAGGGGAGGGGGGGAAACAAATGGAGTTCATTTACTAAATCGATAATTTTATCAATTAAAATATAGAGAAGAAACAGATAAAGATAATCTCTTTATCTGCTAAAATGTAACGGGAAATTTTCCGTTATAGAGTTCCCCTGCCAAGGAAAAAAATTACTGACTTATGCAATCGTTGCAGGAGGGTTGGAATAAGTGGGTTCTAGTCCAGGGTAAATGGGTGAAGTGGGTTTTGGTTCAGGTATCAGGGTTCTTTGGTCTACGGTGTATTGAATACTAGGGGCTGCAGAAGAAGCTGCAGGAATTGCCTGAGTGGGACGGAGTTTAATATAAATGCAAATGATTGCTAAGATGCCAAAGATTGCTACAACAATAGAAAATCCGGACAAAGAGTAAGAGTGTATGTTGATTAATTCTTGATTTTGGAGGGTTTGATTGAAAGTGTCTAAAGAAGTGTCCCAATGCGGGTGTAAAGGTTTTAATTTCAACTTGGAAGTTAGAGAAGTTACAGTAGGAATAAAATTCTTGTAAATGTGAGGATATTCAGGAAGTTGCGAGTCTTTTGTAATCCAACTAGTTTAAACAGAAGAATGAGAAGGATATTTAAAGATGTATTTGTCTGTACCAAGATGCATTCCTGAGGGAGAAAGAAAATATTACTGGTGATTAATTTGGGTTGGATTCTGGGACATGAGATTGAAGCTACAATTTGAGGATTAAAGGAAAGTAGAGTTTGATTTCCAACCTTAAGATTATATTGTGTTTCATAAGGATAGGGAATGTAATTACAATGAGTAGTCTGGTTGGTTCTTAGTACTGCGGATAGAATGCAGTTTTGGTAATCGATAGATTGTGTTGGGTTAGAAGGGAAACAGATGTAATTGGAATCATAATGTTTGCAAATGTCTTCTGACAGGCTTTTACTATATGTGTATTTGAGAGTCTTGTGATTTAGAAAATAGTAAGGATATGTATTATGTAACATGAGTCTTGGGTAGGTGGTATTTAGTGGAGTAGGAAATGGAATTATGTTATAAATTTTATAAGGAGTTTCTTCAGAAAATGAGATGATAGAAGAGAGGAGGTAAGGATTATCTTCGTGTATATATGACCAAGATAAGGATAAAACTTGTAGAAGGTTTCATGTGTAAGAGGTATTATTGGCTGATGTGGTAGAATTTGACTATTGTTTCTGATAAGTTCAAGTATGATATCGTAAGAGTATAAATTTAAGGGTGTATTTTGCTGTTTGGCTGTTGTCCAAATGTTTTGTATAGTTATAATTAGATTATGTATGTTATCTGAGATTACCTTTTCTAAGTTTAAATATGTGTTTAACTTTGATATTTCTTGGGGTAATTCTATAGAGGAGATGGATGAATTTATATATTTTGTTAACACTTTTAAATCGTCTTTTATATCTGTTAAAGTATTAGTATTTTGATGTACTTGTTCTTTCAGCTTATAAATGTGAGTTCTCGTATCCTGTAGGAGGTTTATTTTGGTGTTAAGTTTATTAATGTCTGTCATGGTAGCTGTTCCGAATAAATATTGTAAGGCGGTTCCACCTATATTCATTAGACCTCTTTTTACTCTTTTCGGGGTTGCTGAAGGCTGAACTTTTAAATGAGATAATACCCAAGGGTCTTGGAAAATATTCTTAAATTGTTTCTGATTCTGAAGCAATAGGGAATGTATGTATTTTAATTCTGGTGAAAGCTGAGTTGTGTCAAATCTACTGTTGAATCTTTGTTGCAAATAAGGTACATAATTAGTTATTAAATAAACATTTTTGCTTAACACTTCTTTTATACTATTATAAATTTATTTTGTGCATCTCAAGTCAGTATTAATACTGAGGTAACTGGTAATGAATCTTGATTTGCCTGCTTGTTTTATGACGAAGCCTTGATGAACTTCATAATTTGATTTTTTATTATCTAATTTCAGGGAGAAGGAGGTTATTAGCAAAGTATGGAAGAAGACCCAAGTTATCAACATGCTGTCTGTGAAAATAGAGAAAAAAAATTTTTATGAGAAAAGGTTTTGTACAATGATTTAATATGAATATAAAATTGAAATTATATGATTTTGACGTTAACTTGTTATAAAATTTTCTTTTGTTATTATTTAATGAAAATGTATTTACAGTTTCTTATTTTACATATTTGAAATTTCTATTTCTAATATGTCTTTATATTTATGCATTGACGTAAATGTAATAATTGGTTCTCCCTGTGGTACTTTTTTTTAAAAAGAAAATTTTTATATTACTCAAGGTTTTGGAGGTCTGGGTGGTGGTAAACCTCTGCCCTGAGGTATGTTTTGTGGTGGAGGATGTAAATATTCTCTGTTTCCTCTCAATATTGTACCCTGTTGTCTAATTCTTAAAGCCATAGGATGTGGGATATTGGTGTTTCACATTCTGAAATTTGGAACGTAAGTATGATCACGGGATCTGTTGTCTGGTGGTGATGGAGGTGAAGTATTTCTAGCTGTTGAGATAGGAAGTTGTGGAATTGTGTCTTGTGGAGAAGGAATTTGGAGTGATGATGGAGGTTTTAAAGGGCCTTGTGGGATGGGGGAGGGGGTGGTAGAGGAAGGCGAGGCCTTGGAATAGGATGGGCTGTTTTGAAATGATATTTAGGTAGCTCAGGTGGTGGGGGAGATTGAAAACCTGACGCTAAGGGCTGAGCCGGGGAAGGAGAATCATCAAAAGATAGTTTTGGAGTTGCTATAGTTGGAAACCCTTTGAAATTGATTCTGATTGGAGGAGAAGGAGAGAAAAGGAAATTGGGATTAGGAGTTGGTAAATGAGCTTGGGAGGAAGGTTGTGACTGAACTTGAGAAGGAGGAGTTGAATGAGATTGTGATGAAATAGGTGAATGAGGTTGCGATGGAAGAGGTGAATTGGAAGGTGGTGGTGACAAGGAAGGAGGTGGTAAAGGGTTTCTTTGAGGTGTTTGTAAGGAAGGTGGAAGTTGTCTCTGGAAATAAATGGCCTTAGTAAAGAAGGTGGAAGTTGTCTCTGGAAATAAATAGTGTTAGGAATAGCTGGGGGAGGATTTGGAGGTGTTTGTATGTTTTGGATGACTTTAGTAGGTGGCTTTTTAGATGATAGAAGGTCGCCATTGGGATTGGAGGTGGAAATTGGTACATTATCTGCTCTAAGTTTTGAAATTTTAATATTATTCCGATGAACAATAAAGGTTTTAGAAGTTTTTAAACATTGTAAAAGCAACTTATTAAAATGTACTAACTGTTTCACTTGAAATGGGCCAATCCATTCTGAAAAAAGTTTTGTTGACTGTTTAGGTTTTTTCACATCCAATATAAAAACATAATCACCTACTCTAATTGGTGTGGAAGTTGCTTTTTTATGTTGCCTATTCATTTGTTTTGTGGTTTCTTGCTGAAGGTGTTGGCGAGCTTGGTCTCGAATGAGATTGGCTCTTTCTGCAAGATTTTTTTATATATTCATGATTAGGTTTTTGTGGCTCAGAGCCTTTAGTAAAAGGAGATATATAGTTGGGGAGATCCCAAGGATGTCGTTTGCTTGTAAGTATACAACAGAAAATGAGGAGTACAACCGATAGAAGAATTGTATGTGGAATTTATCGCAATCTGAGTAAAAGGTATCAATTTACTCCAATTGTCGCGATTAGCATTCACGTAATGCCTTAGATGGTTTGCAATCTTCAAATTTTCCCTCTCCACGAGGGAATTAGATTGGGCTTGGCGGACAACGATATTTATCGCTTTAATACCCCACTGGCTGCAAATCTCTTTAAAAAGTGAGATGTCAGTTCAGGGGCTCTATCCGATAGAATCACTTGGGGGTACTGTGCCTGCATATGATCCTTTCCAGAATCGCTTGAGCAATGTCTTTTGCGGTGTGCTGGAGGAGAGGGACCAGCTCCACATACCTCGTGAGGCTGTCTTTTAGAACCAAGATATATTTGGCTTTTGTTTCTTTGCAGGTTGGTAATGGTCCGAGCACATCTAGGTGGATTTTGCAAAACGGCTTGTAAGGAAGAGGGTAGGTCTTGATTTCTGCATTTTTCGGTGTATTTCCCTTTACTCTCTGATATGAGGTGCAGGTATTGCAATGTTCTCTCACCAGCGTATATAGTTTTGGGAATATATATTTTTCCCTGATGCGATAGACTGTTCTTTCAACACCACAATGTCCCGATGGGAGAGAGTCATGATTATATTCAATGATGGAATGTATCATTGAATCAGGAACTTGTATAAGAAAACTACCATTCTGAGTTGCATAATGAAGTATTTCATCAATCAGAATGTGCGGAAAAGTGTCAGCAGAAGTGTCTTGCTGAATAAGAGGTTTGTTATGGGATAGCAAAGGCTTTGCAAACTCATAAAGATCTTTTAATCTGTTGCACGCCTTTTGTTCTTTTACAAAATTTTCCTTTGTTAGATGAAAGCGTGTGGTGGGCAAGACAGTATTCTGAGCGAAAGTATGAGTGAGAGGGGGTGGATTTCTGCTAAGATAATCAGGAATTATGTTTAATTTACCCTGTTTATATATAATGGTAGGGTTGAAATGCGATATAAATGTTCCACCTTTCCAGACGGCCGGATAGCTGCCTATGTCTAATGAGATGGATTAAAGGCTGGTTGTCTGTGACTATTGTCACTTCATAACCAAAAATAGTGTTGCGAAATTTGCGTAATGCAAAAACTATTGCCAGAGCTTCCTGCTCTATAGTGGAATAATTTGTTTCCGCTTTAGAAAGCGACCGAGAAATAAACGAAAAGGGTTTCTCCTTGTTGTTCTCATCCAGTTGAAATAAAACGGCTCCCAGAGCTACGTTTGAAGCGTCAGTGTTGATAAAGAAAGGCTTGTTATAGTCAAGATAACACAACTGTGGTTGCAATAAAAGTTTATCCTTAAGAATTTCGAAGCTTTCTGTTGTTCAGGACCCCAGACAAATTGAGTTCCTTTATGTATCAACTGTGTGATTGGCTTAATAGTCTGTGAATAGTTCGAAAGTAAATGAGAAAAGTAGTTTAGGAACCCAAGGATTAACCTTGTTTCCGACACGTTTGTCGGAGGCTTGAAAGCTGTAAGAGTTTTAAGCTTAATAGGATCAGGAGAGATTCCATCTTTGGGGATTTTGAAACCTAAAAAGAGTAAACTTGTTCTGAAAAATCTGCATTTTGAAAGCTTCATTTTCAACTTGTTTTTCCTAAATGAATCAAAGACTTTCTTTATATTTTCAAGATGGTTTGGCAAAGAAATCCCATGATAAGAACGTCGTCGAGGAAAACTCTGAAGGCGTCGCCCAAAAGGTGATGCAAAGCTAACTCCATTGTCTTTGCGAATGTCGACGGAGCATTTGATATTCCAAAATTTAGACGTGTTGGACAATACTGTCCTCTTGTTGTTCTAAAAGCGAGCAGCGGTTGCGTGTCTTCTTCGATCTCTATAGAATTATAAGCGTCCTTGAGATCCAAACTGCTGAATATGCAACTGTTACCTAGAGAACTGAGTATGTCGTTAATACAAGGTATTGGGAATCTGTCAAGTACTGTGTGAGAATTAAGGAGACGATAGTCGACCACAATTCTTGGCCTCTCGGAATTCTTCTTCGGTATCACTAGAAGAGGAGCCGAGTGGGCACTTGAAATGGGTCTGATGTAACCATTCTTTTGAGAATCCTCTACCCATTCTTCATTCTGTGAGATACTTGTGCGGGAGACGATACTGCGGACGATAAATCACTTTTGGCGCGTCTTCTTTGAGAGTTATTTTAAACTTCGCTAGTGGACAGACTGGGACCTCGTCGTCTTCTAAAGCTATGATATCTTTGTATTCCATTAGAAGATTCAATAACTCTTCTAGTTGATTAGGATCTGTAAGTGTTGCGCCCTCATCTTCTTCGTTCTTGAATGACTCTTGAATTATAGTTTTGTACGTCTTCCGTAATTGCGCCGTAGTGAGACCTTTAGAAGAGGTAGCCAAATTAACCTGGGACGTTTCAAAAGGAGTATCAATAGGGAAAAGAGGGTTAGCTATTGTTAAAAAGGTGTTTGTTTGCAACGTGTGAATTGCTGCAGACATATTTATAATATCTAAAAGAACGTGACCTTTATTAACAGAACTTAAAACACTACCAATGAAGAGATAGTTATGAAGATAAGAGTTTTCAGAACTCAAAATGAGATGATCCGGAGGGGGGGGGGGTTGTAGATAGAGCTTTTACAGATAAAGTGGTTTTAGAGTAAGGTTTAATGGATAGTTTATACTTAGTGTCTGTGTCTATCATTAAATTATTTACAAAGCTTGTTTCATGAGAGTAAAGCAAAGAAGATAAGTTACGATTTACCTGTGTTTTAGGATGGCTTTGTCTTTGTGGATAAATTGAAATGAGAGGCATTGAAATGTATCCAGTGTTTGTTACAATAGAAATAGTATTCTTATGTGCTTCAAACCTAACATTTGGTTGCGTTAGAAAATTAGTTCCTAAAAGTAAATCTGATTTAAATCCACATAAGGTATCATCTATTACAATGAAATTTACTGGTAAAACTTTGTTTTTTATGTGAATATATAATATTGTCGTCCCTATTTGATCAAAAACATCTCCCGTGATAGATTTCAATGTGATAGGCGTTTTTGTGAGTGGTATATTTATAGCAAATTTGTTTTCTAATTCTAATATAAGGGAGCGTTTGACGAGGCTGCTGTTTGAGCCGAAGTCAAGTAAAAAGCGTTTATTGTGTAAAGTATAATTATTGAACGTTATATGAGTGTCTAAAAAATAAGCGGGACCAATTAAAGGTTGAGAGTTTGCGTTTACATCTTCCATTATATTTGTATTATTTGTGAAAGATGAAGACAAAGTTAATTCTTGTGGAACAGATTTTTGAAAACTATTTTGATCAGAGGTGGAATTAGAAGAAGGATTTGATTCATTTTGAGATAAAGAAAGATGAGAGCCTACTTGAGGTGGTTTCTGAGTAATAAGATTTGAAATATCAGAAGCTTGAAATGGTGTTTGAGGCTAAGATTGAAAATTTTTGTTGTGCGGGGGCTCCTGGATCGATTCATCCTGCTCTGAATCTAAATTAAAATAAGATGGTTGTGAAGTGGTTAATGTTGCTTCATTAAAAGAGATGGAAGGTTCAGAAAAATCATTGCTAAGTTTAAAGGGTGTGCCCTGTGAAAAATTGTGATTTATATGATGTGAGGCATTGAAAATCAAATTCTGTGAAGGAAGTTAATGGGGGAGATAGATTAAAATTGCTTATTAAATCTTGAAAGAAGTTTGTGCTATCATGAAATTCAAAAGGTAAAATCTGGTTTGTGGTTTTATTAAAAGAATTATTTTTATTAATTAAATATGCGGGAGAAGTATCAAAATCATGCTGAGAATTAGTATGATTAGTTTTTTTATGCACTTCATTACTATTTATTTTAGAGTATTCTTCTACACTGCTTCTAGTGTATGTGTAAGCGTTCCTTCTACTTATTCCGTCATTTCTCTTAACCCTTTGATACCGTATGATTCCTCTTAGTCTCATGAATATTTCAGGCTATTTTGACCCTTATAATACGAGTTTTAAGGTTTATTTGGCATTTTCTGCTCTCACAGAGCTTGGCGATTTCCGTAAGCAATGTGAAAAGTTGGAAATATTCACAGTTACAGTTGCGGTAGCTGCGAAGTGCGAGCTTTTTGACTATCTGCAACGTCTTGCAAATTGTTCTGCAATTTTTTGAAAAAATTTATTAAAAAATAAACAAAGTGATTTTTTGGTTGTTCAAAAAAAATATTTTTTTATACGTCACTATGGTGTAAGTTAATGATTTGCTAAAAAAAAAATTAAAAAACTTAGTATGCTGCATACTAGGGCCTTTAAACCCATGATTCCATAAACTCATTCGGGATATGCTACGCATTGTTTATGTTTTTTGTTTTTTTTTTTTTTAAACTTTCATTACTTAGTTCATTTTTGAGAAGAGTAATTCAATTAGAGCTGTACATAAGAAGATTTATAAAATTTACCCAATTCCAATGGTAAATATTACCACTTTTCAATTTTTTTGAAACCATGTGGGTCTCTTACAGCAAGGGTATCGTCATATATATATAATATAAATATATATATATAATATATATATATATATAATATATATATATATACAATATATATTCTTATAATATATATAATATGAATAATATATATATACATAGATGATATATATATATATATAATATATAGATATATATATATATATATATATATTATATATATATATATATATATTATATATATATTATTATATATATATATATATATATATATATTAACTAGATAGCTATACTATATATATATATATATATATTATATATATACTATATATATATATACATATATATATATTATATTATATATATATATATATATACTATATATATATATATATATATATATATTATATAATATATTAGGGATGGTACCGATACAGAAAAAGAGGCCGGTACCGGATACGATACCGATACTCTATTTTTTTAGGAGAAGATCGCAGGTACCGATACCGATACCGAGACTTTCATTATTATAATAAATTACACAGTAATAAAGATAGAACATTTGTGCACCGCTAGGCAACTCAGATTGCATCCCCTGTACAAACAATACTTACGTCATTTATATTCATATTTGTGTGCCCAGTATATTTATTTTATAATTAAAATCAGTACCTTTAAGGAATAATAATGCAAAATATATTTAATAACTTTTTTAGTTTGTGTTTATTTAAAAATATTCCATTTCCATTTTCAAGTAAGAATAACAAAGTTTAGCACTAGCTTTTATGTTTTAACATTGATTACAATTTACAAGAAGAATTCTTAACAGCTACAATATAAGAATAAAATAATAAAAGAGAGAGAAAATAATCAGCCGAAAAGTTTTAAAATAAAAAACCGCTATTTACTCCAAACATGAACATACATAAAATACTCCGTTTAAGATAGCATA
>JABUQX010080905.1:0-38724 GCA_015478945.1 Trachelipus rathkii
AGACGCCTGTTATATATATATTAGACCGTTATATAATAATATATATATATATATATATATAATTATAATATATATATATATATATATATTATAATATATAATTATATATATATATATTTAATATATATATATATATATATTAATATTATACTATTATTTATATTAATATAATATATATTAAATCTTATACGTTTTAGTAATTAATCAATTGCTAACTTAATTAATTTAATCTATTAGATGATGTATCTAGTTTTAAGTTATTTCACCTCAACTTAAATCATCCGCAGCTTTTTGGGATACCTTCTCTCTAACTAATACATTTTGGCTATCACTCAAAGAAGGAGTTATCAAAGAGCTGCACAGCGCGGGAGAAGCTAATTGGGATTAAAAAGCATAGCACACAGGACATAGTTAAAGTTCAGGCTCCGACTATGAGAATTACTCTCGAGAAGAAAGACTTACCAACTTGATCTATATACGATAGAAAGGATATATCGCAATGTTTTTATTAGTATGCACATATTTTTTTGATTAGTAATTAGTAAGATGTTAGCCTTGCAGTCGATAAATGTCTTCCGGTTTCGCAGTGTGGCACTGTAGGTGTAAATTCTTTTTAGGCTATTAGTCGTTTCAAACTAATAGAGAAAGTTCGGTTCCGGCCGGAACCAAAAATTCTGGTTCCAGTCTACATAAAATACTCAGACGTTTAGGCCATAAAAACGTCGTCTGGCAAACATATTAGGTTCATTTTTTTTATTTCGGGCCAAGATTTAGGGGGGGGGAAATGTGCACCGTACCGCTTGACTCTCCCTCCCTGCTCTCCATATATATATTTAATAATAGTATATATATAATTATATATAATATAATATATATTTATTAATAATATTATTATATAATATATATATATTATTAACTTATTATTAATATAATTATATATCATAATATTATTAATATATATATATATATAATTATATTTATATTTATCATATTATATATTATATATGGCTGGCTAGCCGGATCCGCGGTAATTCCGCAAGGTTATTTTTGGTAGTTAGAGTCCGGTAGAGCCGATAAAATTTATATTGAGAGTTACGGAGCCGCAAATAAAAGACGTGCTCATGTCACTGTCTTTTACTACGAACGTATATTTATATAAATTTAGTTTAATTATATTATACAGGTTAATATATAAATATTTAATTAATAATTAATTAATT
This sequence comes from Trachelipus rathkii, assembly GCA_015478945.1. Classification (NCBI taxonomy): domain Eukaryota; kingdom Metazoa; phylum Arthropoda; class Malacostraca; order Isopoda; family Trachelipodidae; genus Trachelipus; species Trachelipus rathkii. Next base: position 1,221 of record JABUQX010080905.1, read on the forward strand.
ATTAATATAATAATAATAATAATTTACTATATAATAATTAATAATTAAGAATATCACCTCCAGTTCTCTTAGATGAGTTCTATGTTTGTGACTTATTGAGTGTCATTTGAGGTGTTAGAAGTACTTTATCTTGGAAAGGCTACGAGAGCTAAGCGTGTTTTATAGTAGAGATAATATAAATTGGTCAAGGAAATGAGGAAATACGTTTATAAGATTATAGCTGAATATATAGTGCTCAAGTAGTGAATTCCAAAAAGTCAGGGAAATTTTTAAAATTTACCATTAACTCTTCAGGAGAATTAAGAATGTTATCTCTCATGGACCTATAACTGGATATGCATATTTTTTTGATATATATTTTATTTATTTTTCCTTCTTTGTAATATATCTGTGGTAAATTAAAGAAGATGTTATTATGATAGGTTGAATATGAAGAAGGATCGGGGCAGTAGAATTGATCATTTTCCATTATAATCATACTTTCTATCTCCTCTGTTCTCTATATATAATATAATTTCTGTTTGGCACTCTCATTTACTCGTACTAATTTTTTTATCCTAATTCATTATGATAAATTTGAGGTGTTTTAAGAATGTTATACTGATTCCGATTCCATAGTTGGTCCACCATTTCTCATCTTAATTTAGTTTAATTATCCGTTTGTATATTTTGAAGCGTGTTTAGGGTAATAATCATATCAACTAAACAAATCGGAAACATCTCAGGGGGTCTTTGAGTATTATAGCATTGCGCTGTTCTCCGGGTAAAAGACACTGATGTTAGTTTAACTATTATGTACATATGAATAAATAGTCTAGACACAGATTTGGATCTGTGAATTCATATGCTTTAGTTTGGTGATTTTATCGCTCATGATGAGTCTTCTACTCTAAGCACGCACCATGTTTTTTTTCTCTTTGCATAGCAGTTTTAGATCTGACGTGATTGTGTTTTGTGATTTTTTAGATAGTATGATATTGCACTAAGAATTATTTTTAATAAACGGGCTTATATTTTAAGGATATTTTATAATATGAGCTTGACTTCAGGCACATTAGAAATAAAACTAAAGAACTGGTTGAAATCCAAGAAGCTCGCTTCAGCGATAAGAAGCTTTATTTTTTCAATAACTCAGATCAGGTTGGGAGTGGAGGTATGATCAACTCTTTTGAATAATTGGTCAACACCAACTCATGTTCTCCCACAAGTTGAGAGTGGGGAAAAGATTTCAATGAGAAAGTTACACACAATGGAATTCACTCTTGATATATTGTTAAAGATATAGTGGGTCCCTCGATGTAATTTTTTAGTGTCTTATTGGCAAAGAATCATAGGAAGTTTATAAAGCTACTGATGGTGGCGTTCAAAAAGATTTCGGGTAATATGAAGCTCACTACTTTTTTTTAGATACCGAGGTAAGAGGATATTGCGCGACACACAGATAATTCCTTTACCAGCTAATAGGCGGACACAGCCGAAAAAAATAATATAAAAATAAAAAAATATAAAAACAAAAATAAACAAAAAATACAAAAAAAAACAAGAACGAAGGAGTTGAAGATATACATAGCGAGAGGTCTTTGTGTATATTTAATATAAACGGCATTGCTTATGCACAAAGGAGCTATCAGCACGCTAAGGCATGTCTTGCCTATTCAAATGTTAGATATGTGGCAATCGCCAATGAAATAAAAATCACATATTTATTAATTTCGTAGCATGCAGGGATCGTATGCAGAATGTTTCGAGACATTTCGGGATAGTAATATATCCAAGCAAACTTTTAGATATGTACCGAGTTTTTAAAGAAGAATTGTGCATCGGAATAATATCACAGAGGCAATGTAATGAGCTACAGATTATCGGAATATGCCGGCAGTCAAACACGATCAGCATTTACGATTGAAAAATTAATAAGGACAATGAGCGAACAGGAAGCTGGTAATGTGATACTTTATTTTAATTGAATATTCAAACGATAAGAAGTATAATGTTTTCGAATAAGCTTTTAATACCAATGAGAAGATTATGTTCGATGACGTGAACAGTGAAAACACAATGAGGTGTGGATTCTAATTTCAATATAGCTGTGCCGTTGAGACTCCTCACATTAACTATACACTCTATACAAGACAAGGAGAGACAAAATAACTAAAGCAAGCACGCTACCCCGATTGTAAATGACTCCAAAATGTCAAGCTGGAAAGGTGTCACATTCTGATACTCCAACGAATACAGATGGGGAAGTAAACCTGTCTTATGCTCGAAAGGCTAGTCTGCAACAAATGATTAACCTATTATGTAATTGCATGTCGCCGAGGAACTTCTGAACTTCTTCTCTCAGTCCGTGTCAGTGGGAAACAAATCGGAAACAACCCCTCAAAGAATATTAACACATACCAATATTATCCAAACAACACCAAATGTTTCAATTTATCGAGACATATGCAACAGGCTAAGAATATTTCATATACGAGTAGTGTATTTTGTCATGCATAAATGAATATTTCGCTTAACAAACATTCCGTAGGGAAGGGGTCAGAATGTAACGCTAGAGTAAAACTATATTGTTTGGTCGGTCATAACTTTTGTTGGTTCACAGGTGCCGTCGCGATAGTTCAGAATCCATTCTCAGAACTGAAGATTCGTGTTATAATAAATTAATTGAGTCTATGGAATCGTCTCTTTATGATAAACTAAACTATAAAATGCATATAACACTATCGGGGCCCGTAAATTGAGGTCGGAGGTCAGATTGAGTTCTGGCAGCAGTATCTCATTATAGAATCAACTCGATGTGAGATAGATCATAGCAATAATACGAAGATATACATAACGTTTGAGCGTCAAGCGAAACGCATGGGGACTATTTCATAGGCACGCTTGCTAGAGAAGTTGAGAATATAATATACACGAACATTTTCTTTGGAATGGTGACTGATCTATTAGTAATATGCAGATTCATAGAATATAAGCTTATGTATTATGTATCTTTCTACCTATAAGGCAGTTAATTAAATGGTACCAAATTAATCGATAAGTGCGCAGTCACTCGTTTATGGTGGAATTGGAAGTCAAAAGTTTTTCATGTATAAAAAAGAGTACGAGTCGCTAACTATTGTTTCTCGCAAAATATGGGAAAGGTAGATCATTGCGAGCTATGACGCAGCAATTAGGTACTGCTTGACTTTGGCCAATCCTATTATCAGATAAATTTTGTTTTGCGATGGGAGTTAATTTCTTGTAGGAGATGTTGACATCATATAATAGTCAATAGTATGTTGTTATTTTACCAGAGAATACCGTGCATAACAAATGGGAGAGGTCTTTTATATGGAGAAGTTTTATATTCTTAATGCATGAGGAAGATTTTTGAATGAATTTTATATTACATATGCTTTCCATGAGCATTTCAGAGGACGAAATTACATTTTACATTTAAGGAATCCATAATGATAATTTTCAGATCTCAAAAATATGTTTAGAACATAATGTAGAGCTAGACTCATTAGAGAATATTAATGCAATTATAGAACTTTCAAGTAAGTCTAAATATCAGAATAACCAAAAATGAAAGAAAGAGAATAAAAAAGGTTTGAAAAAAAGAAAATTATCACATACAGACTAATCAAGAACTTGATAGATGACAAAGAAATAAGATGTTTAAAACTGAAAGCATTTGACAGATTAAAGAAGAACGCTATATAATCAAAAATTCGATGCTGATAGAGAGAAAGTTAACCTATAAATATCTATCTACCCATTTTAGAAATATTTTTATGTGATATCACAGTGGACGATTTATTTCACATCCATAGGCTAATTTATAATTGTAAAACTTTTAATTTATTTTCTTTTTATATAAAATATTTGGATACTGAATTTTATTATATCATTATTATGGTTCAGGGAAAGGTATGTTATTATGGAGATGTGTGTCATGGGAAGGGCACGGCGGTGTATTGAGGCGAAGTAATTGGTAAGGGATGAAACTGGGAACACATGATTATTACTATATTATTAATAATTTATATACGGGTTTTTTTTAATATAACAATAAATTTTTCAAAAACACAACTTGTTTGTCATAAAGCTGATTATTTTATAAGTATAGTTATTAACTACATAAGTTCTATAAGTGCTAATGACGGAGAAAAACGAGGTGAATTATATTAAAATTTATGCAGGAGAAAGAATGAGGGATATACGAATTGTTTTATACCCAACCTTTATTTGACCATGAACAATTCTACACTCTGGTCAGATTTTTCTAATAAGCTACTTGCACTATAAGATTTTTTTTATTGCGGCCATAGGGTGGTTAAGTACAAGGGAGGAAACTTATTCAAAAACATTACAAATTTCAATGTGTAACGGGCCATCTTATATCCTATATATATTATTTGTTTATACGAGCATTTATATTTATCATATATAAGTTGTAAATTAGTGGAGAAGGAACTTATAAATAAGGAGCTAGGAGCGAACATATTTTATAATAATATGGCATGGTTTAAAATTCAAGAAAGTCTGAGAGCACAGGTTAATTATTATTAAAAAATCCTATAGAGTCTAGTAATGACTCATCGGGGTATTTTAAATGAGATGCTCCGAGTTGTCGGTAAAAAAATTTATATAGCTCCGTAGCCATTATATATATTATAATATAATTATACATATATATATATTATATAATATTATATATTATATATATATATATTATTAATTATAATATTATATAAATATTAATATATATGAATGTCCAATGAATGGGCCGATATCGATTGCTTCTTGCGGGTTCTTGTTAAAATATAGTAATATCTATTTATTAGATTGTCTAGGGCATTAATTAGAGTTTTCATCGCTTGTTTAGAGAGAATAGAGATCTTTTTCCCTTATAGTATAAGTTCTAAACATATATAATAGATTCAATTCTTGAAGAAAGTATTTAACTTAAGGATGAACTGAATGTGAGTCATCCTGAAATGACTAACAGATATTAAATGTACTACTTTATCATATTTTAATTAGATATTATAGCACGAGTGGATTATTTAAGGTATATATAGCAAAGCCCCTCATACAATAAAAATTTGATAGATCTTGTCAGGGTATAAAAGGATACAAAAAAAATTTCTATTTAATAGGGACTTTTCATAAGGGAAACTTTATATATTTATATAATATAATAGGTTTTTATCATAAAATATATAATGGTTAGAAATACCTAATATATCATTTGTTATTTATTTTTTGATATTTTATATTCACTATCGGTGAAAGATACTTATATAATTTACTAACCGATTTATGTGATATATTATATATAGTGAGGGGTCTTCATGAAGCCGATCAGGGGAACAGAGGGGGGAATCGAAGATACCCCCGTCAATTCACACGAGAGTAAGTGTATATACCTAGATGAAGACTCCACTCCGACTCCTGTAACATCTTTATTTAGCGGTTTTATCCCTATGTATATGGTATTCTATGCACTTATAGTATTAAAGTAATATCACCATTACTGTGTATAATAAGGGAATATATAATTATTACTTTTTATTTTAACGACATAAATTATACTACCCAGAATTAACAAAATTTTAAAAACCGGCATTAAAGAGATGTGTGCACGATGAATGATCTGGGGATCTGATGCTCTCCCCCGTCAATGCAGCTGATAAGCTTCCACACTCTTATATAGTCGATAGGAATTGCATTAGCTGATAAAAAAAATTTCACGTATGTAAATGTAATGTTGGACGATAAATATAAAAAATATAATGAAATGTCTAATTTTATTATTGAAATATATAAATTATTAATTTAGATAGCGTATCAATTTTAGGCGGAGAGTACCGGAGGCCTGAGAATTAGACAATTTTCTAATATTATACCTGAGACTATGGAAAGTAATGAATAATATATTTCATTTAAAACTACTCTATATATATACTATATATATACTATATTATCATTATCATATATATATAATATTATATAATATTATATATATAGTATTAATATATATATTAATATTATATATATTATATATATCATATTATATCTTCTATTAATTATTAATTTATTCTATGTCGGCCAGCATTCCCGAAAGCACATTGCATAGTAACTAAAATAACTATATCATTATAAGCTACAACAAATTAGCTAATAACATTTTTAGATTATTCAGCATAACATATTTTCTATTCGATGTAACTTAAATAAAATATTTTGACGGAGACGAGAGTATTAATTTACTACCTTAATAATTAGTATCTACATATTAGGTCTGGTCAAGCGTACGCTCTGAGTTAAAACCGTTTTCTTTTCATGTCAGTATGTAATACGAGAGCAAGAGTTACCAAATAATTATTTAGTTTTTTTATTTTAATTTTTTAGAGTATGAATTGTTATATTTTATATTTTTATATTATTTATTCTTATTTAGGGTGTATTCTGAAGCCCGAAGGAGAGTTGGACGCATCAAGGCGCGGGAACATCGACAACTCTCTTCCCCTCTATCATGCAACTCCTCGCTCTCGTAAGTACCTAAGTACGCTGTAACCAACCCACGCGAAGCTAATTTTATCACATCTACCCTTTGGATAGGTATGAGGCAACATTTTCACGTAGGAAGTTCACCATTTCTGCTTTAAGACAACTTTAAGTATTACATGAATATAAAAATCATAATTAATTTGTGCTGAATTTTAGCGCGGAGCGCCTCCTCGGAGGCGCAGATGGGGACTCCAGTTTATACACGGGTCTTCCATCCTTATCTTCAAAAACGATAGTAACTAAATTATTCGCCAAATCGAAGATTTATTGTCGCGCAGACATATTAATTTAGCCAATTTACTTTGAATTTTTTTATTCATAAAGTCGGCTTTATCTTTAACTTAATATTCCTGATCGATAAAAAACAATCTAGATATCTTAAATGCAATCCAAGTGGAAGCTAAATGGAGAATATAATTAGTTGGCTAGCAACCACTTTGAAGAATTAATCTAGAACGAGTAGTATTTTGATTCTAATGCTTTATGATTATATATTAAATTTGCTTTATTTGTATATCTTTTGTTCTATCGTCTCTATAGGCATTGTTGTTAAAAAATAGTTTTTTTTAGGGTATTGCACAAATAATGGTTTGTGAGGAGCCGATAACTGCGGGGGACGCTGGATATATAGGTGTAAAAACTATGAAAGTATGTAATCATTTTAAATTACCTGTTTTAAAAATAACGTTTTTGGTTCACTAATTACTAAAGAGAAGTATACTTAAACAGTATTCTAAAATTCACAATAATTCATTAATTTAAGCTTCCCTTAGACTATATATATGAATATCAGAAATAAAATTTATTATAATTTTATTGCATCCCAAGTAAAAAGTAAATTAACTTAATTTTAATTTAAATAAACCTAAAGAATAATATGGAATATCTAGTTTCACTTTTCTTATACATGTATTCACGATTCATGTATGAGGAACGATTAAATGATGAGGATAAATATCAATATATGAAATGTATTCAGCTGGCACTTCAACATTACAGGATATTACTCGAGAAAATCTAAGAAGGGATTGGATAACGAGACAAGATACTGTAGGTTATATATATAAACTCTTATTTACGCTAGGTTTGGGTCAATGTGTTAAATGTATGTGCTTTGATGACAATGCTAGCATTATAAGTGATATTATAAAAATCGTCAGAATAGAAATATGAAAGAATATTTACAGATACAATGCAAATACCAAGTTGGTAACTGATATACAAAGAGCTAAAAGTTAAACAATGCATAACGTATAGCAAGCATGAAAGTGAAGAGTAGAAAACATAACATTGAATCTTGAATAAAATTAACTTAATCAATAATTAGGTGGATATAATATTTTGCAGCACCATTTGGAACGAATAATAGGATGCTGATTATCCTTAATTATCATGTTATTGAGTTGGAAAGATAAATTAAATAGCATCTTGTATGTCGCGCTTGAGTAGATGTGCTTTCCTGCAGCTGTTTTTGGGGACGCAAAGATTATGGGTGGTCTAAATTTGTTGCTGTATTATGCAGCAATGGGACACAAAGGGGTACTCATGTTGACTACTCTTTGGTCGTTTAGAGAGGGGCTTCGGAGCCGAGTGGGGGGACGGCAGGTGGCGAAGGTGATATTCATACCCTCAGGAGGGCAAGTAAAAGATGGGGAAGTAGTCTCTTCGCATACCCCCTAGCTGATCGCACTAAAGACTGCTTTACTATAACACATAGGATGGAGTTGATTCCGGAGACCATGAGCACTTTTCGAGAGGTGTGGAAATAATCTAGACCGAAGGTCCGCCTAGTCACCTAGAGGCCGAAGACCGTAAATCCGATTGCCACTGACAGCATATTTGTGTCGGGTCACTAACTCACCAGGTAGGTTATTATTTTCGTCTTAGCATATTAGACAGTCTCCTAGTCGTAGAATATCTTATTAAAAAAACTTAGTTTTCGCTATTGTCTCTTTATAGAGATAGGTTACGTAACAATGCTACTCAATCTTATTTGATAATATCAAAATACTTGACGTTACAATTTCTTTATTCGACACTAAAATTAAATGGCAAATAAATTTGCTAAATAAAACTATATAAAAGTCATATTTAGATAAAATATCATAAATTTAGTATAATGTATTCATTTACATTTATCATTTACTTAGCTAAATAACTTAATTAATATTATATAGAGTAAATATATAATTATATAAATTATTATATATTTTATATCATATTTTTTATTTGTTAAAAACTAAAGTTGTAAAGTCATACTTTATCGCTACATTTTTATTATGGTGTTTTTTTATTTCTATCTCTTATTAAATATTCTAACTATTTACTATTTATACACGTTAAAAATAAAAATTTGGTTTTTTTTATAATCTTTATCGATTATAATCGTATACAGTGATATAAGATCAATACTATCATTGACACGATTAGGTAGAAGAGAAGTATAATACTTTATAACCTATATATATATATACTATATAATATAATATATTATATATGGATATATATATTATATATATATCTTATATATATATATATATATATATATATATATATATTTAATATATATATTTATTATATAATTAATTTAATAGTATATATATATTTTAATATATATATTATATTTAAGTATATACGGTACAAGTAAGTGTCTTAAAGCTGTAATATCTAATTATTAACTTTAGAAACGGCAGCAACCTAACATTAAAGATAACAATTTGCATAATTTGGAATTCAACCTTAATATGGAACATTCTACAGGAGGGTTTTTTTATTTCTTATTTTTAAATTTATTTTTTTATTTTTTGTTTCTATATTGCGTTAGTTCCGGATAATATATACTATCGGAAGCCTAATTTATCTCATCATGAACAAAGCTCTTTGAACGCATATTTTATTCATACTATAAGATAAGGAGTAAGATCACCATCAACAGTGTTCATTATAGACGTTCTAGTTACTATAGTGAGAATACATGAACGAATAAAATAGTGTAAAGCTAGAGCTCATTAGTCTATGCTCATTAACTATATTGATTAAATTAAATGTAAGATTAATATAGTAAACAATGTTTTTAGGTCAAAATTTACATTATTTTCTGTATTTTTGGTCTATTTTTATAATTTCACATAATATATTATCAAGGAAAGTGTATATATTTATGTTTAGCCAAAGATAGCGATTTTATAGTGAGTTTTTTAGAGTCAGAGATTAATAAATCACATTTTTTAGAGATAGTGACATATTAAATTTTTGGAAACGTCACTCTTTGAGTATAAAGTTAGTAAATAAATTTCTTAATAATGACTTTGTTATACTTTGTAATTAGAAGTTAAAGATAGCATGTGGGTTTGTACGATAGTTAAAATTTTTTTATGTTTTTTTTTAACCTAAATTGGACTACTATAAAGGTTAATATCCGCACAGATGGCAATGAGTCGGGGTCTCATCGGTATCGCGGTGGATACGATTAGTCTTATTTTATCGTCTCTCTATCTGGTCCCCCGCCGCTCGAGCCCCCCTAAATTGGATAATATAAAAAAACTTCTAGATATATTTTATATTGTCTAGATAACGCCAAAAATAATTGAAAAAGAAAAATTAAATTAAATATATAAAAATCATAAAAAAAAGTATAAAACCCCTCCTTAGATTTTCCGCTGGATTCCAAAATGTAATCTTGTTTTACTGTAGGTGCCTGCCGTTCTTCGGTTACAATGATGTTCAAGCTTTAGACACTCTTAACCATATATAGATATCATGCCGCGTTTAGTATAACCGTCAATAGATGTATCTTTAAAAACCTATTAATGCTGACGTAAATACGAATACATTGGTGGGAAGTGCTGGTCAAATTTATGTAACAGGAAGAATGAAAAAACTTTAAAAAATAAAAAATAATTATACAAATTTTCAAAAACTACAATAGCTAAACAAGCCGATAAGTAGAAATAAACAATTTATTTTTTTTGGTAATCTCTAGGTACAAAATTCTCTACATATGGAAATATGCTTTGTATTAAGGGCCAACTACCGCTAGGTGGTGCTTCTCCGGCCTCACGACGGGATAATATGGTGGGTGGACTGGTTTTATATTCCAATATATCTCATTAATTACCTCGTATGGCAGTGATGGAAGGAGCTCGTAGAAGAGAAACTAACCTCTCTGCGACATCCCATATACAAAGATGTCGGGTGTAATTTTTTCTACCGGAAGACCTCCCACGCTAGAGGGGGGGGAAATAATCCTACCCCGTTGTTCCCCCGGAAGGCCGAGAGATCCCGACTCCTGCCATTAGGGCCTGCTGGTTAATAAAAAATTAGGTTCAGCGGCCCTTCGGGTATTTGCGTTAGTAAAAAAAGAGAAAGAAACAAAGCAAAATGTTAATGTGTAGAATAGCTTCTACTTTTTTTAACGAGAACACCAAATAAACAGGGTCTCTAAATAGGCCTATCTCTGGCCCATCTAATAGGCCTTTTAATCATATTACTAATAATTTTAACAATAATTTTTTTATTTTTTATTTTTTTTTACATTTCCATGCACATTTTTTAGGAATCCTCTTTCGCTGTATAATGCTATTGTAGTTTTTGAGATATATTATATATAATATATTTTTTTTTTTTTTTTCATTTTCCGTACTAGAATTGGACCAGCATTCCACCAATGTATTCCGTTTTACTGTAGCATTAATAGTTTTTAAGATACATTTGACGGACTATACTAAACGCTGACATATATATATATATATATATATATATATATAATATATATGAAAATATAATATATATATATATATATATATATATATATATATATATATATATATATATATTATATATATATATATGTATATTATATATAATATATATATATATACTATATATATATATATATAATCATATATATTATTATATATATATATATATATATATATTTTTTATATATATATTAATATATATCTTTTTTTTTTTTGTGAAAATTAAAATCAATTTATTTTATTTATTTTTTAAATAAAATTTCAATGACATTTCTATATGCTGAAAAAAATTTACAAAAGCTCCAGAAATAAAAAAAAATTTAGTTGGTCAAACCAAAATTTAGCTATATCCTTATAAAGTAACGCGCAAGCCAGGCTCATGCAATGTTAAATCTCGATCAAAATTCCGTGACGTCATAAGAGGAATAAGGTACTTCATTTTCTAGTTTTTATAGGCTTTCAAATTTTGATCTTAGGTATCTAAAAACTCTGTAGAATCTGTATGCAAGTGCTACTTTTTTTTGATCGTGTAGTAAGATGTTATTTTAAGTTTTTAAGTAATATATTAAATACAATTGACATTGTGACTTAAATTAAGATTTTAGGAGTTATACTACTATATGAACGTTTTTGTTTCATTATAGGCTTCATGAATTTCATATTCCGATCTTCCAAGTTCAATTGCATGCCAAAAATCATCATAGGAAGAGTTTCTTTTCATTGAAATCAAATCAAATGAAAGTTAATATAATTATTTTTTTTTAGTTTAAAACAAAATTCAACCTATTTTCTTATGGTTTATTTTTAAAAAACCAAATGTTATGGCTTTTATAACTTATTATTATTAGAAACTCGTAAAGCAGTACTTAGGCTTCACATTTTAACCTAGGCCCAGGTCAGTTTGTTTTGATATATAATTAAGATGTAATTTGAGTATTATTATTTAAAGTACTATTCTTGTTTTAATTGCCTTATTTTTTCGGATATATATATATATATAATATATAATATATATATATATATAATATATATATATATATATATATTCTATATATAATATATATAATATATTACATATTATATATATATAAGGTAAAATTACGATAGGGAATCCTTGTAAGACAAAAGCAACATATCTCATTACTTTGAGTATTTTTTCATTATTATAGTATTTTTATATATTTAGATTGTTATTTCATTATTATTTGATTTTTTATATTTCAAACCATATAAATCCATATGTAGTACATTGAATTATATAGATAAGGTAAATTTTGATATAACTTTATTTACAAATAAATTTGATAAAAAGAAATAAATCATATTGGAACATGATAAATTTTAATTTAATTTCCGTAAAAACTACCATCATAATTGCATAGTAAATATAGATGTCACAGGCCTGGCATCTTCTACAGATTTTTCTTGTAGATTTAAATTTTAAGCAGTGTCAATTCTTCATTTTACAACTTTTTCCTTTATTCTTTTTCTTCGGAGAAGGAAAGGGTTTTAAAAGTTGCACCAATATAGATAGGTAAATTTTGGTCAGACTTTGGGATAGGAATGTTAAAAATAATTTTAGCCAGACGTACGATGTGATGAATTAAAACAACAACCTTTTGTAAATAACTTTGCGCCATTTAGATTAGTCGTCTCGGTGTTGAGGTTGCATTGTAAAATTGATCTGAAGTTACTTTTTACATAATATTTTACATTTGGCTCTCGCTTCTCATTGAATCGGTACTTATTTATTAATGTGATGTTTTTATCCATTTAAACATTATATATTTACTTTTACGTGATTTAATAATATTATCGAAATAGTTTTATATAACTAAAACCGTTGAATCTAATTAGTAATGCTCCTATTACGTGATCAATAATTATTATGGTGCGTATAATATGTAATGAATTTATGACGATTTTTAAGAATTCTTCAAAGTGATGTGTGACATGAATCGAAAATCTTTAAATCCGGATTTAAGTGGCGATCTAAAAGAACTTTACAGTTTATACATTTCTTTAGATTTCGCTGCACGAATCAGTAAGCGTGAACAAAAAAAATACTTTAAACCTTAAATATATATAATATATATTATATTATATATATATATACTATATATATTATATTACTAATATATATAATATATATATATATTTATTATCATATATATATATAATATATATAGTGTATTAATATAATCTGTGATATAAATTTGACACATTCATTATTTATATTTAAACGGAGCTTCGTTCGTATGTACGTATAGCTGAAATGAATGCGTGACGTCATACTGTGACGTGGGGTTTGCGTAAGTGCTTTATATTCTGTCGTCACAACTTGCGTAATTTACAGAATCATGCGGGATATTCTATATATATATATATTATAGTATATATATATATATATATTTATATTATATATATAATTATATATATATATATAATAAATAGTATTCGTTATGTTGGTATAGTATTTTTGGAATCTGACAATATATGCAAAAAAGCGTTATGAAACTGACAACCTGACAAGACAAGGGAATAGACTATGCCAAATAATATTTTTTTCATTTTTAAGTTATCTTGTTTAAGTGTACATGTCTTTTGAAGACTAATAATTATAATGTATATTTTAATGATTAAAGTGCTTTTTTGGCTTTTTTTGCAATCTAACAATTTAAGCTTGGAACAAAAAAGTTTTATACAATCTGCTATTTCATGTGATGGTTTACTAAACAACGAGAGAAATTTAACTTTTATTTTAGGTGATGGAAATCATATTTTTCGCAGAAAAAAATTTATCGCTTCCTGATAGAAGAGATGAATGATTTTAAATTTTTTTTGAAGCCCTGCAAAAATTTCAAACTTATTGAGGTAATATTTAAACTATATATTATTATATATTATTTTTTTGAGCCTATAAATATATAATATATATAGATATATATATATATATATATATATATATATATATATATATATATATATATATGCCAAACTACATAAACTACATAAAGGCCATATTATCTTTCGGCAGCTAATAAACAGTCTATTAGTAAAAGTTAGGGCTAGTTTTACAGCACAGTGGATCAGTAAAGTTTAGGGTTACTTTACGGCACTGAGTCAACGAGCCCCCTAAGATGGAGTATTTACCCTTTTTAGGGTTCGAGCCGATGGGGGACGGAGGGGGGGACGTTTCATACCCCGGCGGGGATGGTCGGAGGAAACCCCGCGACGACCCCCAAAGACCAAAGAGCGGGGGTTCCGGAGACCACCCCGAGGGGGGGATGAGTCCCCCCCGTAGTCCACCTAGAGGCCGAGAAACCCGAACTCCTGACATCGGGGCCGACTACCCGTGGGTATTCCGTTAGTGATATACCCCAAAAATGCATAATAAATCCAAAAAATGAGTTTTGGGACATTTATATTCGCAACAATCTATTCGTACTCTATAAATCTAAAAACCATTTGGGACATTTGATTTTACTATATATATACTATATATAATATATAATATATTATATATATAATATATATATTATATTATATATATATATATTATATATAGTATATATATATATATATAATAGGGTATGACGACAAGCGTAAATTACGCAACTTCTGACGTCACAGTCAAACGTGACCCATGAAGAGTCTGACGTTGGACTATGACGTCACGCGCTTCAGGTATATCTACATACGAACGAAGCTCCTTTGGAATGGAATTCTTCCCGTAACAATTTATTACGTGTTATAAATTTAGGCAATTCGATCATTTATCGAGTTCAAGTAAAGAACATTGTTAACGTTGCTTTCACCAACATCACTGAGAATTTTCTCACGTTAATATCAAACACGAAAACAAAATAGTGTGAAAATGGATATAGGGTCTAATTATGGGTGGCGGAACAGCAATTCTTGGAAAAATTTAAAAAAGAAAAATGTTAATAAAACGGGTAAAAATAACAGGATTGACTGTAATGTCACTCGTCTTGACTGTCCGATATATATTTTTTAACTTGTCTTTTGACCTGCCCGCAATTTTTTTGATTTATTATATTGTGGCTTGCCGTCCCTCCCTTCAACGAGATAGTTTGAATATAATGTTTTAGCGAACATGTATTTAAAAATTTTTTTAAACATAATTTTTAGCGAAATTGAATATATATATATATATATATATATATAATATATATTATATATATAATATATATATATATATAATTATATATATATATATATATATATATATTAAATATATATATATATATAATATATATATATATTATATAATATATATAAACCATTAGATATCCATAAATATGGTCCAGCATTCCATTAGCAAACATGTGCATGTAATATATAAACGACAGGATAATTTAAAGTGACATTATCAGAGACATTTTTGATCGAAGAAATAAAAAACAAAAAAAAAAACGCTTTTGAAAATTTTTAATTTTTTAAAATGTGGAAAAATAGATATCATCATTTTTGAGAGTACGGAGGAGGTCTGGCGCTCTAATGAGCACCAAAGGTCGCGCAAATGTTGATTTTTTTTTTAACTAAAGATATCCCAAGGGTAAACCACAAGATACTGA
Source organism: Trachelipus rathkii (assembly GCA_015478945.1). Taxonomy (NCBI): domain Eukaryota; kingdom Metazoa; phylum Arthropoda; class Malacostraca; order Isopoda; family Trachelipodidae; genus Trachelipus; species Trachelipus rathkii. The sequence goes on from JABUQX010080905.1 coordinate 17,140, forward strand.
GTTGGGGTTTCTCGGCCTACGGGGGGACTTCCCCCCTGTCCCACGTCGGGCTCGAACCCCCGAAGAAAAAATTCAACATTTTCTCAGAGCATAATATAAAAAACTCATATTTTGGTAAACCTGCTCTCGTACCTACTCGCAGAAATGAAAGCTTACTGAAGAGCGTACGCTTGCCAGACCTAAAATTATACTAATATTTAAGGTTTATTAATAAATATTAGAATAAAATAATTTTTAAGTTTCATCGATGATAATTGCTTGCTGAAATCAAAAAATGTTATTTATTTTCTGTAGCTGTTTCATAAGTTTTTAGTTACTATGCAATGTTGCTTTCGGGACGCCTGGCTTTATATATATATATATTATATATATATATATATATATATTATGATATATAATATATATATATATATATATAAAAATAGTATATATATATTATATTTTATATATTTATATGTATTATATATATATATCGAGTATAGCAAATCGAATTTGAACATTTTAAATAATTTATTAGCCGACTATTTTCGGGTAAGAATACTTCTTCCCATTTTCAAGGCTTCAAATATACAAGTTTACAATAAACATATAGATAAAATTAACTTTTTTTCATATATGTAAGTAAGAGTTCTTGATTTTAAACAAAATTTCACGTTCAGGTATTAAAAGGCTGTTTAAATTTAGATTTTTCATTTAAGGTTCGGTTGAGATGCCCAATATACAAGGATTCCTATACACTGAAAATCGGGTTCCTCGTTTATTGGCTAATATTCCAAAATTGTTATCCTGTATATGGTGGCCTTCCTGAGGAGAAATGAGCATTTATAGCTTGAATAGGGAGGAAGGATGTAAATGTCTAGATGCGTGTTGGCTTTTTGCCTTTTTTTTTATAACAATAATTTTTTTTTACCTTTTCTTAGTTGCTTTTCCCCCAGAAATTCGAGGCGTGCATGAGCATTTTAAAGGATATATATATTATATAATATATATATATTATTTAATATATATTATATATAATATATATTATATTATATTATATATATATATATAATATATTATATATAATATATATAATATAATATATATATATACTATATATGATAATTTTCGAACGATGAGTTGGACGATTGGGAAAGATTGTATCGTGCGTAACAATTTTATAAGTTTATTTACTAAATATAATCAAATGTCAAAATCATTGGAAGCTGTTTGAAAATACCGCCGCATGGAAGAAGAGATAGGCTTTTATTAAAGATTGAAATTTACTATATATTTTTGTCAACGACCATACCACATTGAAATACCATTAAACCATGCTAGAATCTTGGAAGCCATTCGAAATGAAAACATGGAGGAAAGGATAAAGACAAAAAAGATCCCCCAAATTTCTTGTCAACGGCCATACCACGTTGAAAACACCGCTTCTCGTCCGATCAGCGAAGTTAAGCAAGGTTGTGTCTGGTTAGTACTTGGATGGGAAACCGCCTGGGAACACCAGATTCTGTTGGCTTTTGCCTTTTTGTTTTGTTTTTAAATGTAATAATATCTTTTAAGTTTTTCCATCAAAAGATTGAAAGGTATGGAGATATTAGCCTATTTTTAAATTATATTTTTCCACATTTTGAGACCCCGAAAAAGTCATATTTGTTTCGAAGGCTTCTTGTGCTTGTGTTAGAAATGGAAAATTTCCAAGATTTGGATTGTAACAGTTGACTAAAAAGGCAGAGGTCCTGTTATCAATGACACCTTGGCATCGATTTTTAATAATAATTGTTTTGAATCAATTGAAGATAGAAAACGTCTTTCAAGTAACAGGAGGAAGATTGCATCGTCGAAATGATTTAATTGTAAATTTTGATTGAGAGGAGTTTTTGAAATATATGATGCTTTTTCACTTTTCTCTTCGTCAACGGCCATACCACGTTGAAAACACCGCTTCTCGTCGATCAGCGAAGTTAAGCAACGTTGTGTCTGGTTAGTACTTGGATGGGAAACCGCTGGGGATAACCAGATGCTGCTTGGCTTTGCTTTTTTTTTATAAATATTTTTTTTTAATTTCTTAAGTTGCTATCATTCCCCCAGAAATTCGAGGCGTGCATGAGCATTTTAGTATATATATATATTATATCTTATATATATATATATATATATATAATATTATTAATATATATATATAATATATATATTTATAAAATTATTTATATATATATTAATAATTTTCGAAACGAATTGAGGTTGGAAGATATGGGACGATGTTATCGGTTTGCGGTAAATTTTTAAGTTTAATTACTAAATATAATAAAAAATGCAAAGCTTGGAAGCTTTTTGAAAATACCGCCGCATGGAAGAAGAGGGCTTTTTATTAAAGTTTGAAATTTACTATATTTTGTTGTGAACGACCATACCACATTGAAATACCATTAAACCTTGCTAGAATCTTGGAAGCCATTCGAAATGAAAACATGGAGGAAAGGATAAAGACAAAAAAGATCCCCCAAATTTCTTGTCAACGGCCATACCACGTTGAAAACACCGCTTCTCGTCCGATCAGCGAAGTTAAGCAAGGTTGTGTCTGGTTAGTACTTGGGATGGGAAACCGCTGGGAACACCAGATTCAGTTGGCTTTTGACCTTTTTGTTGTTTTTTAAATGTAATAATATCTTTAAGTTTTTCCATGAACAGATTGAAAGTATCGGAGATATTTATTTTTAAAATTATATTTTTCCACATTTTGAGACCCCGAAAAAGTCATATTTGTTTCGAAGGCTTCTTGTGCTTGTGTTAGAAATGGAAAATTCCAAGATTTGGATAATAACAGTTGACTAAAAAGGCAGAGGTCCTGTTATCAATGACACCTTGGCTTCGATTTTTAATAATTGTTTTGAATCAATTGAAGATAGAAAACGTCTTTCAAGTAACAGGAGGAAGATTGCATCGTCGAAATGATTTAATTGTAAATTTTGATTGAGAGGAGTTTTTGAAATATATGATGCTTTTTCACTTTTCTCTTCGTCAACGGCCATACCACGTTGAAAACACCGCTTCTCGTCCGATCAGCGAAGTTAAGCAACGTTGGGTCTGGTTAGTACTTGGATGGGAGACCGCCTGGGAACACCAGATGCTGTTGGCTTTTGCTTTTTTTTTTTATAAATATTTTTTTTAATTTCTTAGTTGCTTTTCCCCCAGAAATTCGAGGCGTGCATGAGCATTTTAAGGATATTATATATATATAATAATTTATATAATATTTATTATATAATATATATTAATTTCTTATCCAGAAATTCGAGCAGTGTATGAGCATATATATATATATATATATATATAATTTTCGAACGATTGAGTTGGAAGAAATGGGAACGATGTATCGGTTGCGTAAAATTTTATAAGTTTAATTACTAAATATAATACAAAATGCCAAAATCTTGGAAGCTGTTTGAAAATACCGCCGCATGGAAGAAGAGATAGGCTTTTATTAAAGATTGAAATTTACTATATATTTTTGTCAACGACCATACCACATTGAAATACCATTAAACCATGCTAGAATCTTGGAAGCCATTCGAAATGAAAACATGGAGGAAATGATAAAGACAAAAAAGATCCCCCAAATTTCTTGTCAACGGTCCATACCCACGGTTGAAATAACACGCTTCTCGTCGTTCAGCGAAGTTAGCAAGGTTGGTGTCTGTTAGTACTTGGATGGGAACCGCCTGGGAACACCGAGATTTCTGTTGGCTTTTGCCTTTTTGTTTTGTTTTTAAATGTAATAATATCTTTTAAGTTTTTCCATCAAAAGATTGAAAGGTATGGAGATATTAGCCTATTTTTAAATTATATTTTTCCACATTTTGAGACCCCGAAAAAGTCATATTTGTTTCGAAGGCTTCTTGTGCTTGTGTTAGAAATGGAAAATTCCAAGATTTGGATTGTAACAGTTGACTAAAAAGGCAGAGGTCCTGTTATCAATGACACCTTGGCTTCGATTTTTAATAATAATTGTTTTGAACAATTGAAGATAGAAAACGTCTTACAAGTATCAGGAGGAAGATTGCATCGTCGAAATGATTTAATTGTAAATTTTAATTGAGAGGAGTTTTTGAAATATATGATGCTTTTTCACTTTTCTCTTCGTCAACGGCCATACCACGTTGAAAACACCGCTTCTCGTCCGATCAGCGAAGTTAAGCAACGTTGGGTCTGGTTAGTACTTGGATGGGAGACCGCCTGGGAACACCAGATGCTGTTGGCTTTTGCTTTTTTTTTTATAAATATTTTTTTTTAATTTCTAGTTGCTTTTCCCCAGAAATTCGAGGCGTGCATGAGCATTTTAAGGGTAAATATATTATATATATAATATATATTATATATGTGTGTGCGTGTGTGTGTTATATCTATATATATATATATTTATATATATATAATATATATATATATATATATATATATACTTATATAATTTTCGAACGAAACTTGGAGTTGGAAGAAATGGGAACGATGTATCGGTTGCGTAAAATTTTATAAGTTTAATTACTAAATATAATACAAAATGCCAAAATCTTGGAAGCTGTTTGAAAATACCGCCGCATGGAAGAAGAGATAGGCTTTTATTAAAGATTGAAATTTACTATATATTTTTGTCAACGACCATACCACATTGAAATACCATTAAACCATGCTAGAATCTTGGAAGCCATTCGAAATGAAAACATGGAGGAAAGGATAAAGACAAAAAAGATCCCCCAAATTTCTTGTCAACGGCCATACCACGTTGAAAACACCGCTTCTCGTCCGATCAGCGAAGTTAAGCAAGGTTGTGTCTGGTTAGTACTTGGATGGGAAACCGCCTGGGAACACCAGATTCTGTTGGCTTTTGCCTTTTTGTTTTGTTTTTAAATGTAATAATATCTTTTAAGTTTTTCCCATCAAAAGATTGAAAGGCATGGAGATATTAGCCTATTTTTAAATTATATTTTCCCACATTTTGAGACCCCGAAAAAGTCATATTTGTTTCGAAGGCTTCTTGTGCTTGTGTTAGAAATGGAAAATTCCAAGATTTGGATTGTAACAGTTGACTAAAAAGGCAGAGGTCCTGTTATCAATGACACCTTGGCTTTTCGATTTTTAATAATTGTTTTGAATCAATTGAAGATAGAAAACGTCTTTCAAGTAACAGGAGGAAGATTGCATCGTCGAAATGATTTAATTGTAAATTTTGATTGAGAGGAGTTTTTGAAATATATGATGCTTTTTCACTTTTCTCTTCGTCAACGGCCATACCACGTTGAAAACACCGCTTCTCGTCCGATCAGCGAAGTTAAGCAACGTTGGGTCTGGTTAGTACTTGGATGGGAGACCGCCTGGGAACACCAGATGCTGTTGGCTTTTGCTTTTTTTTTTATAATATTTTTTTTTAAATTTTCTTAGTTGCTTTGTCCCCCAGAAATTCGAGTGCGTGCAGCAAGCATTTTAAAAGGATTATATATTGTATATATATATATATATATATATATTATATATATATATATATATATATATATATATATATATATATATATATATATATATATATATATATATATATAATTTTCGAACGATTGAGTTGGAAGAAATGGGAACGATGTATCGGTTGCGTAAAATTTTATAAGTTTAATTACTAAATATAATACAAAATGCCAAAATCTTGGAAGCTGTTTGAAAATACCGCCGCATGGAAGAAGAGATAGGCTTTTATTAAAGATTGAAATTTACTATATATTTTTGTCAACGACCATACCACATTGAAATACCATTAAACCATGCTAGAATCTTGGAAGCCATTCGAAATGGAAACATGGAGGAAAGGATAAAGACAAAAAAGATCCCCCAAATTTCTTGTCAACGGTCATACCACGTTGAAAACACCGCTTCTCGTCCGATCAGCGAAGTTAAGCAAGGTTGTGTCTGGTTAGTACTTGGATGGGAAACCGCCTGGGAACACCAGATTCTGTTGGCTTTTGCCTTATTGTTTTGTTTTTAAATGTAATAAAATCTGAAACTTTTTAAATCAATGAAGAATAAATCGAGATATTAGCCTATTTTGAAATTATATTTTTCCACAATTTTGAGATCCCGAAAAAGTCATGATTTGTTTCGAAGCGCTTCTTGTGCTTGTGTTAGAAATGGAAAATTCCAAGATTTGGATTGTAACAGTTGACTAAAAAGGCAGAGGTCCTGTTATCAATGACACCTTGGCATCGATTTTTAATAATAATTGTTTTGAATCAATTGAAGATAGAAAACGTCTTTCAAGTAACAGGAGGAAGATTGCATCGTCGAAATGTTTTAATTGTAAATTTTGATTGAGAGGAGTTTTTGAAATATATGATGCTTTTTCACTTTTCTCTTCGTCAACGGCCATACCACGTTGAAAACACCGCTTCTCGTCCGATCAGCGAAGTTAAGCAACGTTGTGTCTGGTTAGTACTTGGATGGGAAACCGCCTGGGAACACCAGATGCTGTTGGCTTTTGCTTTTTTTTTTTTCTTAACTTTCTTTTTTATGTCTTAACCTTTTTCCCCAGGATAATTTAGATTTCTTTTTGAGCATTACCAAGGAATATATTATATATATATATATTTATTTATATATATTAATTTTATTATATATATTTATATTATATATATAACAAATTTTATATATATATATATATATATATATATATATATAATTTTCGAACGATTGAGTTGGAAGAAATGGGAACGATGTATCGGTTGCGTAAAATTTTATAAGTTTAATTACTAAATATAATACAAAATGCCAAAATCTTGGAAGCTGTTTGAAAATACCGCCGCATGGAAGAAGAGATAGGCTTTTATTAAAGATTGAAATTTACTATATTTTTTTGTCAACGACCATACCACATTGAAATACCATTAAACCATGCTAGAATCTTGGAAGCCATTCGAAATGAAAACATGGAGGAAAGGATAAAGACAAAAAAGATCCCCCAAATTTCTAGTCAACGGCCATACCACGTTGAAAATACTATATTTTTTTGTCAACGACCATACCACATTGAAATACCATTAAACCATGCTAGAATCTTGGAAGCCATTCGAAATGAAAACATGGAGGAAAGGATAAAGACAAAAAAGATCCCCCAAATTTCTAGTCAACGGCCATACCACGTTGAAAACACCGCTTCTCGTCCGATCAGCGAAGTTAAGCAAGGTTGTGTCTGATTAGTACCATGCTAGAATCTTGGAAGCCATTCGAAATGAAAACATGGAGGAAAGGATAAAGACAAAAAAGATCCCCCAAATTTTCTTGTCAACGGCCATACCACGTTGAAAACACCGCTTCTCGTCCGATCAGCGAAGTTAAGCAAGGTTGTGTCTGATTAGTACTTGGATGGAAAACCGCCTGGGAACACCAGATTCTGTTGGCTTTTGCCTTTCCAAGATTTGGATAATAACAGTTGACTAAAAAGGCAGAGGTCCTGTTATCAATGACACCTTGGCTTCGATTTTTAATAATAATTGTTTTGAATCAATTGAAGATAGAAAACGTCTTACAAGTAACAGGTGGAAGGTTGCATCGTCGAAATGATTTAATTGTAAATTTGATTGAGAGGAAGTTTTTGAATATATGATGCTTCTTTTTCCAACTTTTTCTCTTCGTCAACGGCGATACCACGTTGAAAACACGCTTCTCGTCGATCAGCGAAGTTAAGCACGTTGGGTCTGGTTAGTACTTGGATGGGAGGCCGCCTGGGAACAAGATGCTGATTGGCTTTTTGCTTTTTTTTTATAATATATTTTTTTTAATTTCTTAGTTGCTTTTCCCCAGAAATTCGAGGCGTGCATGGAGCATTTTAAGGATATATATATATATATTATATATTATATATATATATATATATATATATATATATATAATTATATATATATATATATATCTATATATTTATATATATAATATATCTTTCTATATATATATATTTTCGAACGATTGAGTTGGAAGATATGGGAACGATGTATAGCAGAGTAAGATTTTATAAGTTTAATTACTAATATAATACAAAATGCAAGAATCATTGGAAGCTGTTTGAAAATACCGCCGCATGAAAGAAGAGATAGGCTTTTATTAAAGATTGAAATTTACTATATATTTTTGTCAACGACCATACCACATTGAAATACCATTAAACCATGCTAGAATCTTGGAAGCCATTCGAAATGAAAACATGGAGGAAAGGATAAAGACGAAAAGATCCCCCAAATTTTTTGTCAACGGCCATATCACGTTGAAAACACCGCTTCTCGTCCGATCAGCGAAGTTAAGAAGGTTGGTCTGGTTAGTACTTGGATGGGAACACCAGATTTGTTGGTTTTTTCGCTTGTTTGTTTTTGTTTGTTTTTAAATGTTATAATATCTTTTAAGTTTTTTCATCAAAAGATTGAAAGATTGGCAACGGAACCTTTTTATTTAAATTATATTTTTTCCTCCTTGTAAGACCCCGAAAAAGTCATATTTGTTTCGAAGGCTTCTTGTGCTTGTGTTAGAAATGGAAAATTCCAAGATTTGGATAATAACAGTTGACTAAAAAGGCAGAGGTCCTGTTATCAATGACACCTTGGCTTCGATTTTTAATAATTGTTTTGAATCAATTGAAGATAGAAAACGTCTTATAAGTAACAGGAGGAAGATTGCATCGTCGAAATGTTTTAATTGTAAATTTTGATTGAGAGGAGTTTTTGAAATATATGATGCTTTTTCACTTTTCTCCGTCAACGGCCATACCACGTTGAAAACACCGCTTCTCGATCGATCAGCGAAGTTAAGCAACGTTGGGTCTGGTTAGTATGGATGGGAGACCGCCTGGGAACACCAGATGCTGTTGGTTTTGCTTTTTTTTTTTATAAAATATTTCTTGTTTAATTTTTTAGTTGCTTTTCCCCCAGAAATTAGAGGCGTGCTATGAGTATTTTAAGGATATAGTATATAATATTATATATATATTTATATATATTATATATATATATATATTATATATAGTATATATAAATATATATATATATATTTTCGACACGCTGAATTCAAAAAGGAACGATGTATCGGTTGCGTAAAATTTTATAAGTTTAATTACTAAATATAATCTCAAATGCCAAATATTGGAAGCTGTTTGAAATAACGCCGCATGGAAGAAGAGATAGGCTTTTTATTAAAGGATTGAAATTTTACTATAGGTATTTTTGTCAACGCATACCACATTGAAATACCATTAAACCATGCTAGAATCTTGGAAGCCATTCGAAATGAAAACATGGAGGAAATGATAAAGACAAATAAGATCCCCCAAATTTCTAGTCAACGGCCATACCACGTTGAAAACACCGCTTCTCGTCCGATCAGCGAAGTTAAGCAAGGTTGTGTCTGATTAGTACCATGCTAGAATCTTGGAAGCCATTCGAAATGAAAACATGGAGGAAAGGATAAAGACAAAAAAGATCCCCCAAATTTCTTGTCAACGGCCATACCACGTTGAAAACACCGCTTCTCGTCCGATCAGCGAAGTTAAGCAAGGTTGTGTCTGATTAGTACTTGGATGGAAAACCGCCTGGGAACACCAGATTCTGTTGGCTTTTGCCTTTCCAAGATTTGGATAATAACAGTTGACTAAAAAGGCAGAGGTCCTGTTATCAATGACACCTTGGCTTCGATTTTTAATAATAATTGTTTTGAATCAATTGAAGATAGAAAACGTCTTATAAGTAACAGGAGGAAGATTGCATTGTCGAAATGTCGAAATGATTTAATTGTAAATTTTGATTGAGAGGAGTTTTTGAAATATATGATGCTTTTCACTTTTCTCTTCGTCAACGGCCATACCACGTTGAAAACACCGCTTCTCGTCCGATCAGCGAAGTAAGCAGCGTGGTCTGGTTAGTATTGGATGGGAGACCGCCTGGAACGACAAAGATTCTGTTGGCTTTTGCCTTTTTGTTTTGTTTTGTTTTTAATGTTTATAATATCTTTTTAAGTTTTGTTCCATCAAAAGATTGAAAGTAGGAGATATAGCTATTTTTAAATTATATTTTTCCTATATTTTGAGACTCGAAAACAGTCATATTTGTTTCGAAGCTTCTTGTGCTTGTTGTTTATGAAATGGAAATTCCAAGATTTGGAAATAACAGTGATAAAAAGGCAGAGTCTGTTAATCAATGACACTTGGCTTTCGATTTTTAATAATTGTTTTGAATCAATTGAAGATAGAAATCGTCTTTCAAGTAAAGGAGAAGAGTTGAATCGTCGATGATTTAATTGTAATTTTGAATTGAGAGGAGTTTTTTGAAATATATTGATTGCTTTTTCACTTTTCTTCGTCAACGGCCAATAGCACACGTTGAAAACACCGCTTCTCGTCCGATCAGCGAAGTTAAGCAACGTTGGGTCTGGTTAGTACTTGGATGGGAAACCGCCTGGGAACACCAGATGCTGTTGGCTTTTTGTGCTTTTTTTTTTTTATCAATATTTTTTTATTCTTAGTTTGCTTTTCACCCCTAAAGCATATCCTTTTAAGGATATATATATATATATATATATATAATATATTATATAACCATATATATATATATATATAATAAATATATATATTATATATATATATATTATATCTATATATAATATAATATATATATAATATATAATTTTCGACAGATTGGTAGGAAGATATGGGAAGATTTATGGAAAATAATGTAATCCCAACATTTAATTACTAATATATAATATTAAATGCCAAATCTTGGAAGCTGTTTGAAAATAGCCCGCCGCATGGAAGAAGAGATAGGCTTTTATTAAAAAATTGAAATTAATTTTTTTTTTGTCACGACCATACCACAGTTGAAATAATAAACATGCTAGATCTTGGAAGCATTCGAATGAAAACATGGAGGAAGAGGATAATATGACAAAAAGTTCCGCCAAATTTCTAGTCCAACGCCATACAGTTGAAAACACGCTTTCGTCCGATCAGAAGTTAAGCAAGGTTGTGTCTGGTATAGTACTCTGGTATAGGAAGGAACCGCCTGGGAAGACTCAACCCTGTTGCGGCTTTTGCTTTTTTGTTTTTCGTTTTATGTGTTTCATTTTAAAAAATATATGTTTTCAGTCAATGTTTCAACACCAATTTTTTTAAGTTCTTTCCATAATAAAAAGATTGAAAGGGTATGGAGAATATAGCGTATTTTTAAAATTATATATTTTTTTTCTTTTTTCTTTTTTTCATTACAGATGTATCACAAACATTTTGAACAGAAGGCCTTCGAAAGACCAATAGTATAAAGTCATATATTCTTTTTTCGGAGGAGGGTCGCAATAATTTGTGAGTGACTTAGTGATTATAATTAAATTGTAAAAATACGGGTAAAAATATTCTCCAAGATTTTTGGATTGTAATCAGCTAATAAGATATTCTATAATATGGGATGAGGAAAAGGTCACTGTATCAATAAGCGATTCAAACGATTTAGGTATTAGTATTATTTAATATATTAACAACAAAAACTACTAATAGATATAAATGTGAAAAGATGCCACAAAGTGAAAATGATGTAAAGGACGGTTCCTCCTTATCTAGAGGAGTAATCGTAGCAAGCATTATCTGCAAAGTAAAACTCAGCGTACACGAAGAATTGTGACTTAATAACTTCGTAATGATTTCTGTATTGAGAGGAGTTTTTTGAAATATATTGACGTGTTTTCACTTTTCTCTTGGCGTCAAAACGCGGGGACGGCCAAATGAAGTGACTAGGGAGTGTTTTCCCCATACGCAGGTTGGAAAACACCGCTTCAGTCTCTCAGCGAAGTTGAAGCAACGTTGGGTTTGTTCGTACTTGGATGGGAGACCGCTGGGAAACATATGTCTGTGGGCTTTTGCTTTTTTTTTATAAATATTTTTTTGTTAATTTCGCGCTCAGGTTGCTTTTCCCCCGAGAAAGTTCGAGTCGTGCATGGAACATTTTAAGGATATATATAATATAATATTATATATATATATATATATCTAAATATAATATATATATTATATATATAATATATATATATATATATATATATATATATATAGATATATTATATTATATAATATGCTTTATATGTATTCATTCCAGCACAAAATATTTTTAATCAATAATTTTTATAGAAAAATAGTAGCTACAGCGAAAAAGAATACATTTTTCGAATCCTCGATCCTTGTAAAATTTTTAGTTAGAAATGTAAAAAAAAAAAATATAATATTAAATTAAAAAAAAATATTGGCTATTTTTTTTGGGGAGGGAATAATATATATATATATATTATTTGTAAAGGTATTACGGCATTTGTGGGGCTCGAGCCGACGGGGAACACAGGGGGGACGTTTGCTCCCCGTGGGGGGCGGAGGAACCCCCGCGACCCCCAAATACCAAAGAGCGGGGGTTCCGGAGACCCTCCCCGAGGGCGGGGAATTAGTTCCCTCCGATTCCGGAAGGCCGAGGCCATCTAGTTTGATGCAGATCGTTAGTGTCGGGCACGCTGGTCTTCGTAGGGATGTGGTGTATGATTGGAGTGGGGTTAATGTGTGTTCCGATATAGGTCAGTGAAGCGCCAGGTAGCTTTTTTGTAGTAGTTGTAATGTAGTGATCTTTTCTGGGGTTTGTGGAGGAGGTTAATATTAATATATATATATATATATATTATATATAATATATATATTAATAATAAATTAATATATATATATAATAAATTATATAGATAATATATAAATATATAGTATATATATTATATATAATAATAAATAATAAATAATAAGTAATAATAATAATAAAATATATAAAATGAAATCATAAAAATGATAATACCGAGAAATAAGATACAAATGCCGTTACAGTGATCAAACGTGCGTTGATGAAGACGCTCAGAGCGTTCTACGCGAGTGGGCGCGAAGTAGCAACTATATATATATATATATTATATATAAATATACATATATATATATATATATTAATATATATAATATAATATATATAAAATAATAATATATATATATATATAAATAATATTAATGTAATTTTAGTCCCGCTTAATATCTCACCATAAAGAAAATTGTTTCACTGAGTACATACAGTTGGAGCCTCCATGACTCCCAGAAAGTTTAGGCAATCCCGGCAGCCCATCTTTCTATATATAAATGAATAGAGATATATTAAGGTAGGGGAGATTGATAGCGAAGGTATTAATGACAGAAAAGAAGGTTTGTCTATGTTTTGTCTATGTTTCTTGTTGTTTGTTTGTTTGTTTTTTGTGTTTGTTTGTATTTATTATTAATTAATTAATGAAAAATTAATGATAGCGTAGGATGTAATTTCGGAGCTACTGTGGTATTCAAAACTCTGACCCCGACTCGACCGACTTGATCCGACTCCGATCGACTTCCGACCGGGGCGCGTTCTTACTCCGGCTCGGGCGCGTTCTATGCGGTCCGGCAATAGTTCCTTATTCAGGATCCGACCCGCTTAATCAATAAGTATGTAGTTTATTATTATATTGATATATTATTATTATTATTATATTATAATTATTATATTATTATATTATTATATTATTATTATATTATTCTGTGAAGATAAAAAGGAAAGAAATGTATTTTAACGTATATAAGTTAAATATGCTAAAAAGAATAAGAAGAGAAAAGAAGAAGAAGAAGAGAGAAGAAGAAAGAAGAAGAAGAGTCAGTTAAGTCGATGGATTAACAATTTTGTTATTGCTTTGACAATATATTTCACTGAAGAATTATTAATTATTATATATTAATATAATATTATTATATATATATTTTATTATACTTTTTATATTATATATTATATATTATATATATATATATATAATATATATAATTTAAATAATATATAATATAATATTATATAAATATATAATTGTAAATGTAAAGGAATTTTACAAGCGAATCAATGCTTTGTTTCCTCTCTCTCTCTCATCTCTCTCTCTCTTCTCTTCCTCTCTCCTCTCTTATCTCTTGTCTCTCGTCTTCTTTCCTCTTCTCTCTCTCTCTCTCTCTTCATTTTGACGAATTACTTTTTTATATTATTATTATATTATTATATATGATAATTATATTATTATATATTATTATATATATTATTAATTAATTAAATATTAGTATATAGTGGGTAGTGTAGTAGGTTTATGTATAGGGTTAAATTGAAGGGGCGTTAAGAATGTGAGATACTTCTTTGTATGAGCTCTCTGGTCCCCGAAGGGACCACACACCCATGTAAAAAATCAAAGTGCTCTTAATTGGTAAATTTGGGAAGGATTCAGAGTTGCAGTTCTAGAAAGAGTTGTATTGGTCATGAGGCATTGGATCCGGCACGGGGGGGAGCCGGTGCGGACGGTTAATAAACAGCGATAACAGACAATGTTGGTGTCTCAAGGTATGAGTCGTAAGTTCGAGATAGATGTTATTGTCCATATGGGTTCTAGATCCACAGAGATGGGGATTCACCAACGAAATATTGACGTAAGAAAAGTGAAACTCGTATACCATTATCATATAAGGACTCATATCGAATATAAGGGTTAATTAGCTACACAGCCATGGGGGGAGCTACCCACAAAAACTTGAGTATGTCGTAGAAGGATGAAACTTGGTATTAACTCTATCATATAAGGTACAATACGCTGAAGTGGTAAATTATGTGGACAAGGGGGGGGGAAAAAAAACCGTAAAACCGTAAAATTGACTATGACGTAGAAAACTGAACTGTATACACTAACAATAAGTTCATTGCTGAACCGGTAATTTGCAGTGAGCACCAGGGATGCTAGCTCCAAAAAACTGAAATATTGTGTAGAACAACGAAACTTGGTTCACATCTTTCTTATGTATCTTCGATACAGAAAAGAAATAATTAAAAAAGATCCTCGCCGAAAAAATGTAAATTAATTAAAAGAGAATTTAATTAAATTAAAAAAAAAGTTTTTTTAGAAAATTAAAAAAAAATTCAAAAAATAAAAAATTTTTAAAAATTAAAAATTAAAAGAATTTAAAATTTTTTTTAAAAAAAATTAAAAAAATTAAAAATTAAACTTTTTTTTTTTATCTTTAAGTTATAACAATTTACGTGTTTTATATAAATCAAACACCTCAAGCCTCTGAGCTCTGGAGCCTCTTGATCTTAACGGCCTCTTCCCCCCCAAGCTCCGACCTTGCCATCTAGATAGACCGACTCCAGCCCCTCCTAAATCCTCCTCATCTGAATTTGATTCATGTCATATGTTGGTAATAACATACACAAAACTTCATTTATTTGTTTTTAATATGCTGTAAACAGTGTTTTACTAAAATTTACGCTTTTTCAAATTTATAACTAAGAAAATGGGTTTTAACACTACCTAAACGTAAATAGTAGATCAAACCACCAACTCTAGTCATAATAATGACACATCCAACGGAAGTATAATGGGTTTAACAATAGTATGCAGTAACTGTGATACACATTATGATCTAATTAATATTATGCTAAACTTAACAAAGATCATACTTAAAACAGTACAAGTAACTAAATTGAGTGCAAACGGAACTACTTACGACCCTTTTTCTGAAATATCACTGAATTACATAACATAGTACCATGTACAACAATATCATATTGTCAAATATCATACTGATCATTGAATTATGGCTAACGTACAAGTTCACATCATAAAGCAACATAGATATCTGAAACACGATATTAACGACATACAAACTAACACATCTAAACAGAATAAACATTATAAAAATTCCATACTTAACAACAGAAGTAACTAACATTGAGTGAAGAACGTAAATACAACTTTTCTAACATATCACTGTTGTTTTATCAACATAGTACCATTTAACAAAAATTATCACACCTTGTGTAGAATTTAGTGAACGATGAATAATCTAGAACAAAGTTCCTATAATAAAGCAACGATAGGTATCATATGAACAGGAACATAATGTACCTCACAATCTAACACTCTTATACACGAAAACAGTCACAGTAGACAAAGTCAATACTTACAAACTGTAAGTACATTTGCAATACAATACTAACTTATTCAGACTTTCCAAACATATCTCTAACATTTATTATTTTTGCACGACCATAGTACATTTAACAAAATATTTATCACAATCTTGTGTAAACATACTGAATAACGAAAATACGCTAACGCAAAGTTATCATATCAATAAAGCTAACATATCATAAGCGATTTAAAATATATATACATAAATCGAACATACCTATGCCTGAATAATCAAAAATTAACAAAGTCAATTACAGCCGTAAGTAATACATAGGCGCTCGAAAACTTGGTAACCTATTAACTTTGTCAAGCATATTAACATAGCAAAATGTAAGTTTAGTTTAACATGAACATTTAAAAAAATAATCATAACCTTGTCTATTCATACGAAACGAATATATGCTACCATAACATAGTTTTCACATAAATAAAACTACATATGATCATCTGAACTATAGAATAGTGATCCCACGAAAAACTAAACACGAGCCTAAAGAAACAGCTATCATGTACAAAGTCAATACTTAAACAACAGTGAAGTTTTTCAAAAGAGATAGTTTTGGGTCCAAAGTCTACGTTCGTTTTGTTTAAAACTTTTATTTACTTTAACTTTATTTCTTTCAAAACTTTTTGTTTCAAAAGAATTTTAGCTATTTGTAATTATTTCTTTAAACATGTTTATTTGTGTTTTTTTTTAAAAAAATTTTATTTTAACTTTATTCTTTAAAATTTTGTTTTTACTAATTTTATTCTTTTAGTTATAACGTAAAAACTGTGTTTTAATACCAAAACGTAAATCACAGAAATCATTAATCAAACACCTACTCCCCTACCGTCCCCCTGATCTTCTGGGGCATTGATCTCTTGGTCTATTGATCAATTCTTCGAGTATCAATTGGATAAACATAGCATAAAAATATGTTCTTTTTTATACTAACGCTCGAATATATGCTGACATAACAAAGTTTCACATCAATAAAGCTAACATAACAAACCTGATGTTAAGAATATAATGTATAAATCACCCTAACATAACTTTAAAATGAATGAAACAATACATTAAGACAAAGTTCAATACTTAACAAAGTAAAGTAAACTAGCAAAACATATAGAACGTAGCCTTTCACATTTTTTTTCTTTTTGTTTAAAAATTTATTTATTAACTTTATTTCTTAAACTTTTTGTTTAAAGAAAAAATTACTTTTAATTTTATTCTTTAAACTTAGTTTGTTTTTTATTTAAAACCACGTAAAAGTTTAACTTATTTCGTTAAACTTTTTGTTTTTACAAAATTTTATTCTTTCATGTTTAGAACGTAAAAAATTTACATTTTTACATAAATAAAACAGTTAAAACAGTAAAAATAGAAAGTTTTCACATAATAAAGCTAACATAGACATAACGATGCAGAATATAATGTATGAACACAAACTAACAAAGATTACCATATGGAACAGAAAGTAACTGACGGTTGCTTACAGCCCGTACATATCAACTTTTTTTTCAAACAGATCCTATACATATCAATTATTTTACTAAATAGAAAACATTAACAAAATTATCAAACATCCGCAAATATATGCTGACGTTACAAAGTTTTTCACATCAATAAAGCCATATGAATCTTCACTAGGAATATAAGCACAATGTCAAAACCTACATACTTCAATGATCGAATAAAATGACTACATACATGTTTCATATTACAACACTAAAGTAATACAATCATACAGAAGAACATGTACGAAGCGATGTGGTTCCTGTTCACGAGAGTTATAAATTACAAGTCGAGAATGTCAATACTCTCCAACTTTTCCGAAAGATAAGCATACCTATGATCGTTTGTTCGTTTCGAAACATAGCAATAACTATGTCTGTTTGGTCGTACTCTAACATATTAAGTTAATCTTACAGCTCACATAAGTCATTAAGAAAAATTTATCACAACATTGGTTAATATCAATACAGACCAGCGAAAGTACCTAAATATAGTTTCACATTAAATAAGCTAACATAGCACACAAACTAAGAAAATAATGCCCCAAAACAAACATTACACATCTTAAGCAGGAATAGACTGTTAAATTAAAAAGTTGCCCTAAACCAATAAGCAATCTAACAGGTAATGAAAACGAACCTAATCTGTACTTTTCAAGCATGAATCTTAAACAATTAACGTAATTTACGTAACGATGGTACATTGGCAAAAATTGTATACAACTTGGTTATTATATACAGAGCAAGTGAAGGTAATGCTAACAATAAAGTTTTCACATTAATAGAAACCAACAAGCATCTACTGAACTAAGAAAATAATGCCAAAAGCAACATAACACATTAAGCAGGAAAAGAGTCAACATACAAAGTTTACTAACCATAAAGCAACTAACGTACCAGACGTAACCTAATCTACTTTTTTCACATATCTAAACAATTAACGTAATCTACACTAACGAAGTAACATAACAAAATGTCTACAACATTAGTTATTATTCATTCAGACCAGCGAAAGTATGCTAATAAAGTTTCCACATAGATAAAGTAAGGCAATCAGACTGAATAGAAAGATAATGCACAAACAGAAACCTAGCAATCTTAACAGGAATAAAGCTGTTAACATTAAAAAGTTCCATACTACACAGTAAGCAACACATGGTATCAAAAACGTACTTATTCTGTACTTTTCAGCATAGACTCTCATATAACGTTAATTACAATAACAGTAACATTTAACTAAAATTTTTCACAACATGGTTAATAGCGATACAGAGCTGCGAAAGTAAGCTAAGTAAAGTTCCAACAGTCATAAAGCTACATAAGCGAACATGAATAAGAAAATAATCACAAAGAAAATATTCAAAATACAACACAAATAACTTTAACGATTAAAAAGTTCGACCACTCAAAACATAAAGCAACCAACATGAAAGCAAAAGTACCTAATCTTACTGTTTTCAGCATTAACTCTAACATATTAACGTATCTTAACTGAAACGTAAATTTACTAAAATTTCTTCCAACATTGTTATTATACTGATCAGAAATATACTCTAACAAAAATGATCACATTATAAGCAAATAGCTCATAGAACAGGAAAAAATGATGCAACGAAACCTAACACATTAACGCTAAATGAAATGGTAACATTAACAAAGTTCACATAATATCAGTAAAGTAAACTAACTTTAATAAAAACGTAACTGTCATTACTTTTCCAAACATGATTTACATATACGTAATTCTTACATTGAACAGTAC
This sequence comes from Trachelipus rathkii, assembly GCA_015478945.1. Taxonomy (NCBI): domain Eukaryota; kingdom Metazoa; phylum Arthropoda; class Malacostraca; order Isopoda; family Trachelipodidae; genus Trachelipus; species Trachelipus rathkii. The sequence continues at coordinate 36,494 of JABUQX010080905.1, forward strand.
ATTTATCATAAAAATGTGTATACATAGCCTAATCCATAATAATATAACGTAAATCAATAAAGTAAAGTTTTTAGACTTATTTCTTTTTAGACCGCGTCCTTCAAGAAAATATCAACTCTAAACATAAAATGATTTTACGCTTTAGCTATTTGCATAAGTGATGCAATACTTATTATATTGACCCTCTGCAGAATAAAGCAATGTACGCAGTCGCATTCGTTCGATTAAAGTATAAATGACACTCGTTGGGAATGAACGAACCCAGAAGATTGTCAACAAAAACGAGAGTGCAGGGAGATGTAACTTCAACAGCGAAAACTACACGAAGAATGTGTATAACATCCTTATGTAGAGATTCTTTCTTTCACCAATAAAAAGTAACAAGAATCACGACGTAGCGAAAAAGCCATACAGTTTCAAAGGGATATATCCGTTCGACAACAACAACAACAACAAAACAAACAGACAAACACAACACAACAAAACACAACACAACAAAACAAAACACAACAATTACATAGCTTAAAGATAAGTTTTTGTAACTAACCAATGATATATGCGAACGAAATTGTTTCACATAATAAGCACAAGTCTCATCAGAGCTATAATATAATGTTACCACGTACGATCTCACACAACTTAAAGCACGAATAAAGCTGTTAACATTAAAAGTTCCCCATTACAACTGTAAAGTAACAATTGACACAAACGTAACCTTTTATACTTTTACCAAACATACTCCAACATATAACGTTAATTTTTACATTAGACCAGTAATATTAAGCAAGAATTTGTATAACTGTTTATACATACAGAGCAGTGAAAGTGATGCTAACTGTAACAAAGTTTCCAAATATAACTAACATAACAAACTGATAAGAATGATATGTCGTGACAAACACAACACACATATGCATGAAGAACACTATTAACAAACTGCATTAAACACAGAAGTACATAAACTTCGTCAAAACGTAACCTATCAGACTTTTTTCAAGATATTCGTGACATATCATGTAATTTACATTAACAGGTAATATTAATAAAAAAGAGTTTCAGCAATGCTAATCATCATCTAAAGAAATAATGCTGAGTAAAAAATGTTACAATAATGTAACATTTACAAAATCATCATAATGAACTCGTCTAAATACTCAAATCCCCAGCCGGTAACGCAACATAACAAAGTTTTAACCAAACTACAAAAGAAATAAAAGCAAATTATCTAAATAACATAAATAAGTTGTTGAGTAATATCACAGTAAGACGTAATAATTACTGATTTTAAAGAATAATCAGTAACATAAAATAAAACACCAACCCTGAGTCTACCGTCCACCACTTGATCATGAGCTTTGATTCAGTCAGATTAGTTACATGTTGGACAACATACAAAAAAAAATGTTCTTTATATATCAATGATTATGCTTAACCAACAAAGTTTAGCATCAATAAGCTAACATAATAAACGCGACTAGGAATATAATCTCAAAATGCCAACTAACATAACTAGTATGAATATTCCCATGATAAATCCGAAAAAATTCCCCTATTGATCGGTTAAACTAAGCCTAAACAGATATACAATATCTCGATTAGTTCCCACTTTTCGAGCATAATTAGCAAAGTAAGCCGTATATTAACAAAATCCTTACAAACGTGAAATCTATAAAGAAGCACATCTTTGAGAGCTATGAATGAACAATTTCATAAGGTACTCGTTTTTGAAGTATAAAAGATTTGAACTGTGAAAAACGTAAGACATTGAGCAAAGATTCAGGGCAAACCTAACATTATTCAACAAAAAATTAACCTAGTTACGTTCTAACACATCACGTCAAGTTAAAAGAATAATCTTACAAAAACCCATCATTTCTCTAACAAATCAGTAATTTCACATTGGTATAGTAATATTTAACATAACGTAAATAAAATAAAAAGTTTTCATTAACCAAGAGTATATAAAGCAACAACCTTCCGAGGGAAAACCCAGGGGGGATGCGCCCTTGAAAGGGTGTGAATCCTGCGAGGGGATCAACCCCGAAGGGTGTAAGCGGGCTTACCCTCCGAAGGAGGGTAAGGCCTCAGCTTGGCTGAGGCCAAAGCCCGCCTTACACCCCTTTCGGGGTGATCCCCTGAGATTCACACGCTTCAAGCGCCTCCCTGGGTTTTCTCTCGGAAGGGTATGTGTTGCTTTAGATACTCTTGGTAATGAAACCTGTTTATTCGTG